>CAJPEX010003443.1:0-10645 GCA_905338405.1 Notodromas monacha
GCGCCCATTGAGGCGCTGTTGGACCTCATTCTACATTCATGCCCAATGCCCAGATCCCAACACCGGGTGGTACGGTGTTGGATTACCACTTCAGATGCTTGCAGGCTTGCCTCCTGGCAATCCCTTGTGGATACAGTGTTGGACATTGATGCGTGCTGGTGATTGGCGATTCTTTCCTCTCAATGTTTCAAATAACTCAAGACTTGAAATGCTTCTTTGGTCAAATGGTGGCATGGTTGGGGACTCCCCAACCCATGTTTGACTATTTGTATCTGTTGGACAATTTGCCATTCAAGATCTTTCAGGTACTACCTCTTTTCCCATTATTGTCTTCATGGTTGCTAACTGTTGTTGTCTTTTGTATGTCCAGTGGAGCATGAGCGGTCTAACCACTGTTCATGGTTGGCACAGCCTGACAGTGTAAGCTCTTCAAGACAGAGTATAGGCCAATCTGGAACTGCCTGACAACATGATGTTCCTTACCATTTTTGTCCACATTGGGTTAAATGATGTGGAACTGTTGGTGACAGAGTCTCAAGCTGGCCAATTGCCTTTTCTGAGCTTCACCACATTCTTTGATTCCCTCCGTGCCTTCCATGCCAAGCTGTCCAAGGCATTTGGCTGCCCAATTTTTGCTCTTGGTGCATTGCCTCCTCCCATAGATTTTGACTCGGAGGCGCGTCCCATAAATTTTTGGGCAGATGGTTGCCCCGCACTCCCTGTATAAGCTAGATGCTGTGAAACTCTACCTGGTCTCAAAGAGTTCAACTCTTGGATCTTTTTTACTCAGTTTTGGATATTTTACAGTGGAACCTTTCCAGCAGTAATTGGGGGTTTGTTCCGCTTTTGTGCGGACCCCTGAACACCAGCTGTTGATGAATTGGCCTCCCAGTAGACAACAGGAGGAAGTTGCAGGTGAAAAGCAGATGGAGATGCAGATGTCCAAACGAATCACCAATTGTAGAGACAAAAACAGAAGAGTTGCGGGAATTGCCTGACTATTCCTATCTGCCAACAATGACTACTTATCAAGACAATTCCAAATTGAGCGTGATCAAAACAAAGAAGCTTCCAAGTACAAATTACTTCTTTTAATGACCACAAACACACAGGAGACACTCAATTTGATCCATAGGATTTTCCAAATAAAACTGATTCACGGCTCTGTCTAAAATATCAAATGCATAAAATCATTTCAGACACAGCCAACAATAAATACATTCAAATAACAACACTGCACCAGAGTCGAGCTACCCAGGCAAGGCATTTAATTCCCAAAGTATTCTAATACCAAATTTGGGAGGTCTGTACTCTACCAAGCTCAACTGAGGAATGACCCAAACATTCTCAAAGCAATATGCAGCTTCTAGCTACATCCTTCATTCAATCAGCAATGGAAACCAATTCAAAGAAAAAGAAACCTCCAAGGACTAGGAACCACCGCCACATTCCATTCCCAGGCTATGCCAAAAAGAAAATCCCGATTTGCTATGTGGATTCAGGATGCGCGCTGATAATCCCAAGCCTCAGAATTGCAAGCCATTCAAACTTTGCATCAACAAAAATAGAGGGCAGCGCAAGTTGTAAACTCTTCAAATACATCCTCTTTCTACAACAATTCCATGATAAAATTCATGGATTCCATATCAAATAAATAAAATATGATACATCAACTAACCTTTGTAAATACTCAAGAAATAACCAATGTACCAACAAATAACAGCAAAATTAATTCCCATAATGGCAGAAACTCAAAATAAGCATAAATACATACAACATACATGCTTGCCAAACATTTTGTGCATCATAATTTCAATTTTCAATTGATACCCAAATTTATAAACATTTGAAACTAAGGCAATCAATTTTCAGGTAGGACTGATATCACTGGTAACGCATTGTAATTCAAATATCTAGGGCCAGAACCAGCAATGATGGACAAGTCCCTTCCATTCAGGGCACTCTACCAGGTATTTTGAAGTATCTGCCTCCTTGCAGAGGAGTCTGACCTCTCACCTGGCCTTGCTAGATAGTCAGAAGCAGGGGCTGCATTGTAAACAACACAGGGCTTACTTCCAACTCTATTTACATGGGTAGAAAGAGAGGGATCCTTCCATACCCTAGCCTCAATTTCTTACACTGGTCACTGCATACATGCCAGTGGTCTAATGCTGGAAGCCATCCACCAAGGATGGCAATGACAATATGGGCCTTGCTGGTCCTATGGAGCCGAGGGCATTCCTTGGGGTGGCTACTTTGCCACTCTGATGCCTGTTTGCTGTTTCATCTTATTGATGGCACAAGTTTCCAATTTCCAGAGGGATTTTGGACATTTTTGCCTGAGGCAACCATGTATTTTGCGCATGATATTGTCCTTTCCACAATCTGGGCCATAGGGCGTGTGACGCAAGAGGCTCATGCACCCTATGCTGTCTGTCCTGGCCAGGCCCCTGAATGGGGTTGCAATGGAACTGCTTCTGAGGGCATCTGGCTCTTGGAGGACCATTTGTACTGTTCTATGGATGGGGAGCATCCATGCATCCCCCAGGATTTGCCCACACTTGACGGCATTGGAGCCAGTGGTAATCCTTTCTCCAGGTTTGTGTTCAACCCCCTTTGATTTGGTTGTCAGTTCATTTATGCCCATGTTCTTCTGTACTTGACAGATTTGATCCCATTGGTGATAACCATGGTGGCTACGGCATGACATATGGCCAATCCAGCCTCCAAGTTAATTGTGCAAGGCTGTCATTGCAGCGCGTGGGTTGTTGGAATTCTTGGACAAGTTTTTATTCCTTATAGAGTGCATTGTTCACACTTTGAGAGGCATTCTGATGCTGACACAGAAGGTTAGATCTACCCCATTCTGTGATGGTATACCCATCCCCTGCCTTTGGGATGTGCTGTCTCTGTGGTTGTTGAATTTCCTGATGGTTTCTGTCAATTGCTCCCCCTGTCAGTATGCCCTGATCCCGAATGATTGTGATCCCTTCTCCTTGAAACTCTGTGTTTGAATTGGTGGTATTATGTTGTTGCTGGTTGCGCCCTCCAGGCATTTTATTGAACTGTTGTGCCTGTTTTGTACCAACTTTAGAATTTTGTACTTCCATTGATTGTTTGTGCAAACGGCCCTTGTTTCCAACCAGGTAGAAGGGTTGGTTGTTCCGGTTGACCCCAGTTGTGATTTTACAATGGAACTGATTTTGTGATGCACTGAAACTTGTGCACAGGTTTGAATTGCTTTTTACCAAATGAACTTCTTTCAATGTGCTTCTTGTCCATTTGTTTCAATTTGTAACATCGCCAATTGTTCCAGTGCTTGTTTCAGCTGCACCTGCATTTGTTGTGCTGAGTTGGAGACCATTGCAGTTGGATTGGACACCAATTCTGGGGGTTAGATATTCATGGGGGAGGGCTCCACCTGTGATGGGCTCCCTGGTGGCAACTGTGCTGCTTTTGTTGCATCAGGCTGATCTTCCACCTCCATTGGGATCAGATGTGCAATTGATTGGTTCTTTAGTATGTGTGGTGTCAATGTCCCATTGGTTTGGTACCAGTGGGATACCAACACATCTACAGACCTAAATTTGCTGTTGCGCAGACTTGCATGTACTTCTATTATTCTGCATAATTTACACTTGAGGCATGACATTGGCTTGTCACCCTTGAAGGAAGCAACTTTTAGCAGTGCCCCCTGGCCTACTTGGGGTTCTAACCATTTGAGTCCTTCCCACAAGTGCATTGGAAATGCACATAGTTGGGCAATATACCCAATGTAAAAAGAATGCCACAGATCTTTGAGGTAATCCAAGCATAGCTTGGTGTGCCTTATAAGCCCTTTCTTATCTGTGTATTCAAAGAATTGCAGTGGCAGTGGGCCATAGCAATATGGATCCCATGTTGGATCTGCTGTGTTCTCCCCTCCAGGGTTCAGGAATATTGAAGGTGTTATGCAGATTGGATCATTCCAATCTGTAGGTATAGGTATGTAAGTGGGTGGGAATGTATTATCTGCTCTACATACTTTATGGCCTTGTAGATTGTAGAGGTATATTTGAACCTTGTTCCTTTGAACAATTGGGCCAGCTTGCCCTTAATCATTCCCATCACGCGCTTGTAGAAACCTTGCCATCAGGGAGCTCAAGCTGCATTGTAGTGCCATTGCACTTTTTGGAGTGAGAAATGATATTCAAGTTCTGTTTCTTTTGCTCTCAGAAACCTAGGCCATGCAGCCCGGAATGATGCTCCATTGTCAGATATGACATGGGTTGGGCTTGAATCCCTAGAATGGCAAAATGTGTTAAATGTGGTGGTGAATGCTTCCAGCAATACATCCTGCACTGGTTCTAGGTGTACTGCCCTCACCAAGGGACAGGAAAACACACATATAGACATCATTTTCCATCTAGAGTTTCAAATGGACCTACAAAGTCCACTCCCATGGTTTCAAAGGGTTTCATCCCTGAATACCAATCATGGGGTGAAGGTGCAACAGGTTGTATAAAGGGTAGTTTGTCAAACCTTTGACACCATGTACATTCCCTTATAATGCTTTGTATTATGAGTCATCCTCCTTTCATCCAGTACCTATGCATCAAGCACTCTAGAATGGCTGTTGTTGAGCCATGCTTCCACTGTTCATGGTGGGATCTGATTAATGCCCTTAGTAAAGGGTATATCCTTCCTGGCTTTGACACAGGAATGTGGATGAGCTGTTTTCACGCTTCAAGACCCCTCCTGTGTCTTGGCAGTGAGACATCAGCATCCTGCCAACTTCTGCACATAACCATCCAGGTTACAGGGTCTCGATGCAAATCTGGCTGCTTCTTGTTGTGGTGTTTTTGGGTTACATCTTCACATGCTGCGTGATCATGAAATTTTTGCATAAGACAAATCCTGTCATCATTTGCAGCTCTTCTTTCTTTTGCTAGGTACCCCATTTTGCATGGGTTAATTTCTTCACCATTTTGCCTTTGTTCTGGAGGATGTGGATGCTTTTGATGGTGTTTAACAAAGAAATCTTTGAAGCGTGTTAACACCATAATCCTTTGTTCCATCTTTTCCCACATACCCAGTTTTTCAAAGAGTGCCAAGACAGTACGTTTTTCTGCCTGGTATTTCTTCTGTGGGTCTTCTTGCTTCTATGCAGCATTGGCAAGGACGTTGATCAGTTTAGGAGGCCACTTGTCTCTATGTTGCAGCCAGGATGGCCTATGCCACCAGAGTTTGGCCTTTTTTAATGCATCTATGTTGCATCCTTGGGATGCAAGATCTGCAGGGTTTTCAGTTCCTGGCATATGATGCCATTGATGCACTGCTGTGCTTGCCACAATTTTCTGTGCTCTGGATTGGACGTATCTGTCTGTCTGCACAGCAGCGTTTGGAATCTAGGCCAGTGTTACTGCAGAATCTGTCCAATAGTGGATGGTATGCCTTTGCAAATCAACCTTGAGTGCTAGGGCTTGCAGCATATTTGTGGCCATTGTAGCTGCCACTAATTCCAACCTATTAATCCGTAATGGTGGCAGGACCTCTCCCAGAGCAGGTCTATACAAGCCTTGGGAATTACTTTTGATTTCCCCCAAACTAGGCATGTTGTTGGTTTTTCCCCATGTGATGTGAGGTATACTGCAATGCCAAGTGCAATGCCACTGGCATCTGAGAAGACGTGTATGTCTCCTGGGTCTTTTACCATAGGTTTGCCACTTTTTGTGGTACTTAAAGGCATCCCGCCTTTAATACCTACAGCAAATGATTTCATGCCAGGGCTTGGTCTTTTTCTTGGTTAATAGGTAGCTCCAGGGTGCTTTCAGGTGTGTCTCATCAAACCTCTGCCTGAGGCCTTTGATGGTTGTGACAAATGGCATTATGATCCCTGGAAGATCAAATAGCTGTCCTTCCACTCCAACAATTTGTCTCTTTTCCAATCATGGACTTTTCACGAGTGACTCTGTGCAGATGCTAATCTTGCCTGCTTCTGGCATATACACTGCCCCTAGGACTTTGTATGGTGCCAGATCTACTGGCATCTCCCCCTGGGGAAGGATGTTTGAATTTTGATCAGCTCAAAGCTGCCAAGTTGCAATGCTTCTTTTGTTTTTGCTAATTTCTCTTGGACGGCTTTAGGCATGTCCCCTGTGCTGAGTAGATCATCCACGTAGGTTGTGGCATCAAGCTCTTCTTTCTCTGTGGCTGGAATATTGCCTTTGTTAACTGCTTTGCAGTACAAAAACCAAACAGCAGCATTGAGGATGAATGGGGCACAATTTATGCCCCTATAGGTAGGCAAGAGAAATGGAAGAATTTTGGGATGGCCCTTCCATCTGGCTGGACCTCAGGCCAGCGGATGATGAAAACCCATTGATCCTCTGGTGCAAGTTCCACCTGCACAAAAGCTTTTCTAATGTCACCTACTGCAAAATTCTCCGCAAATCTCCAAATCACTAGGATTTTTGTTATCTTGGGAAAGATATTAGCCCCTGGGCTAAACAGGCATTGCAGTCATGCAATCAGGTAGCTGATTGCATGACAGGCTTCCAGGGTCTGCAGCATTCCCTGCCATGACTACCCAGAGCAGTGTCAATGCACGTGATGGATTGGCAACACCATGGTGCATCAATTCCATATTGGCAACACCATGGTGCATCAATTCCATATTGGCAACACCTCTTTGGTTCATCTCTTCCAGAGATGTTGAGGTAATAATCCCTTCATCAATCCTGTTTTTGAAGAAGTCTGCATAGACTTGAGCCAATGGGCCCCCAGACTTTAGAAGCTTCACAACCAAGTTGCTGCGCTGTGCGCCAGTTCACAAGCTTGGTTTACATTGAGCTGGATATAAGGATGTTTTCAGTAGGGGTGCCACAACTCTGCCTTTTGGGCTGACAGTGACAAGCTGCTCAAGATACCTTTGAAACTCCTCATCCCTTGTAAGTTGCTCTTCTCTGGGATCTCCCAGCATATTTATTTGATCCTGATATACATACTGCATAATCACATTATTTAACTCTCCATCAGAGGCCTCATTTGGTATATCAAAGCCCATGTGAACTTTTGGAGCTGGGATTGGTGCCTGTAGCCTCTGAGAGGCCCAGGTCCCCCTGGCCACTATCCCCAAGTTGGTAGAAATCCCTTGAAATCCTGCTGTACAGATTGGTGGGGCTGTGTTCTGGTACAGTTGCACCAGATTGCCTCCCCCAGAACTATGTCAAAGGAGAGTGGGGTTGTATGAAGAATGAGCTTATCCACAAGAAATGGCCCAAAGGCTTCCAGCCATGGGAGTGTACTGCAGTTAGTCCCTGCCCATGGTTTGTCTTGTGGCATTACCACTGCCATTTATGTATATGATGGCAAGTTAGCCACCTCCCCCCCCCCTGAAAGTGAGCTTAACTTCCTCTGATGTAGTAACAGGATTTTCCTGTTCAATGCCCTCAATTGTATACAGTGGGCATGGTATTATTGTTAGCCTAAGGTGCTGTACCAGCAACCTTGTAATTAGTGTCAGTTGAGATCCAGAGTCTAGCAAGGTGTATGCTGTACACCTTGACTGTTCTATTTGGATGGCAGCTGTTTCCATGAATGCGCATGTTGGTGCTGTTGGTGGAGCAGCAGCTACAACTAGAACCAAACATTGTTCAGCCACCAGATCCTGTCATGCTGAAGTCAATGGCCCTGCAGCAGGTGCTGCTGGTGCTGGGGCTGGTGCAGCTACTGGTGCAGCTTGATTAATTGCAGGTGTGGCAACAACCACTTGTACCAGTTGTTGCTGACAAGGTTGCCTAGCCTGGGCATGGTTGCATACCGCTGAGTGGTGTGACTCCTGGCAATGACAGCACCTAAGGGTTGACAAAAATTCTTGCACAAAGCGGTTATTGGCAAAGCCTTTGCTGTTCTACAGCTTGCAGTATCGTGAATGTGGTGTTTTCTGCCTCTTCACTATTTGAGCTGCTGATTGTGGGTTTTTGTCCACTACAACTTGGATCATTTCCAAGTATCCACCTCTACAGAGGTGAGATTTGAGAACTGGTCCAAACCTTTGATGCACTTGGTGCATGTTGTTTTTATGGTGCTTAGCTTTTCCAAAATCTTCACAACATTATCAAAATGGTTGTGGAATTCAACCAATGTGGAGGGAGTAGGCAGGTGATTGAATTATCAATATAGCCTGGCCCTCAACTCCTCCTTTCAGCCATGCTCAGTAAAGAGTACATCCCAGCACTCCAAGATATTTGACATCCTTGTCTTGATGGACAAATGCATCCATGTTTTGCCACGCATCACCATCCAGGTAGAGAAGCAGGATCCCAGTATGCTCCGCATCCATTAATTGTTCCTCATGAATTAAGTGAACCAGTGTAAAACTCATCCACGTCCTCTTGAAGGTGTAATCCACAATCAGTTTTCTTGCAAACTTGAGAAAGGAAGGCTTCTGAGCCTGTTTCTTGTACAATTTGACCAAGTCAATATGTGAGAGTTTCAAAGGTTGGCCTGTGCCAACAATTTTGAGAGCTCTCTTGTACGGATCAACAGTTTTTACTGAAGATCCGAGGAATGAGAATTGCTCTGATTCTTGTGGACTGAAAATGCCATCTCCTTGTGGAGGCATTTGTAATGTTGCTTGGGGTTTTTTCTGCCCTGTAGACAAAAGAAGAAGCCCTGCCTTGTGCTTTTGCACCACCACTTTTTTCCATTCTCATTTTGACAATTTTGTGCTTGGGTTTCAACTTCATGTTCATTGTTCATGTCATCATCAGATTCCTCTGGAACCTGTGTTGGTGCAATTGTTGCCACTCTTGCCATGACTGGGTCTACAAAAAATGCAACTCCTAATACCTTGGGCTGTGTAGGACATAGTATTGTCCACACCTTTGTGGTCATATCCTCTGGATAGTAGAGAATGCTATTGATCTCCGCAGCCAATTGTATAATCTTCACAAGTTTGACCTCTGTATATGGCCCATCAGGTAGCACTATGAACTGCGCAGCTGCATCAAACAGTAATGCAACATGTTGTTTGAATCTTGGCTGAGTGGGTCCATTTTCTGGAGTTTTGAAAATATGGTCAATAGCTCTTACGGTGTTTGCTATGCCAAGTATTTGGCATACAGTTTGGAGTCGCCTTGATGCTATGATGGATGAGCAGTTGCTAGATGCCGCCATCAATTCAGGGCGTCAAACTGTTTGGCGGTTCAACCCCGCATTTGAACCCAGAATGGGTGTTTGTGCTGACCTCTGCAAGGATTGCACATGCCCGGTTGGTGGGTCTTGAATACTTAAGACTCTAGTCAAAGTTTGATGGATGCTCTCTGCATGAACCACAGCCCCAAGATCAAAGCATTGCTGGTGCGCTGTGTGCAGCCTGCTTGAAAACAGGGGAGATTACAGCAGGTTCATCAACATCACTCTTTAAGTTGCAATTCTTTCCATTTGCAAAAATTCCAAAAATCAAAATGTTAGGAATTCAACAAATTTGAAATTTCAAACACACATAAAACACAAATTTGCACTGAATGCAATCCAAAGTTCACTTGTAAATGGTGCTCTCAGGTTCAAAGCCTTTCCAATGCAGTTATACTGGCAACCAGTTTTTGTGGGGCCAGAAATGCACAAAAGAATGATGGAAATGAGAACTTAAGTGCATCAGCCTTTACAAGGCCTGATCCTTCTTAATGGGGTCCCAAGAAACTCAGTTTATTGTATGCTCCAACACACAAGTCAGGCAAACAACCAAGACAGATCACACACACACAATCTCTCAACACAACAAGTCAGGTACATCACAATAAGAACAGTTTGTAACCACCAACACACACTGAGGAGTCATCTGGAGATCTTCCTGCTAGCAAGCAAAGTCAGCAAGTCTCAATTTCTAGGCACTGCTGGCTTCCTCTACAACTTTGGTCAAGCCTACTTAACCAGTTTTTGGGCTGCAGAAGGTAGCAGGAGCTTCCATCCTGCCCATCCCTGTTCATGGGTCCCTGGTACAGGTTTTCATAATTCCTCCGCAAAGATGCTACAAGGGGCTATGCCCAGCAAATAATTTGTTACAGGTATTGCTGCGCATAACAGCTACGCATTAAAAAATGCGTTTGTTATGCATCACTGTTATGCCCAGCTTCTTCTGAAATGCCTTTCTTTTTTTTCTTTGTTGCTGTACTGACAGTTTTTTCTGAGATGCGTTCAGAATGCATTTTTAATGCATTCTGTAGTTACGCCTATACTTTAAACATTTTTGATGAGCTTTTCTTGAGTGTAGCAGGCAGGCGTTTCAAAACGCCTGCCTGCTACACTCAAGAATTTATATTTTTTCAGATTTTCCTGGGTGTAACATGGAGCATTTTGAAACGCTCTGTGTTACAACCAGGGAAAATCTGAAATAAACAGTTTTTAGCATTGTAACAGAAAGGCATTTTAAAACGCCTGCTTGTTACAACCAAGGGAAATCTGTAGAAATCAGTTTTTTGGGATTGTAACAGATAGGCATTTCAAAATGCCTGTCTGTTACAGTGCCAAAAACTGTTCATTACAGCTTTTCCTTCTTTGTAGCATGGAGTATTTTGTAACACCAGCCTGTTACATTCTTTAAAGTTATTCTTTATTTTTAACAGTATTTTTAACATCAAAATTTATATTTTGTGGTTTTGTA
>CAJPEX010003443.1:10794-28917 GCA_905338405.1 Notodromas monacha
CCTATAAGGTATGCATTAACTAAAATCCCGAGTAGGCGTAACATAGAGAGGTTTGAAATGCGTAGCATTTTTGGCTAGAAATGCGTATAAAACGCATTTTGAAACGCCCAAATTATTTGCAGGGTGGAGTAGCCCCAGCGCAACCCAACAGTTTTGATATTTCAAAAATCCAAAATTTAAAGTTTAGAAAATGATGAGTTTTTCCCAGCAATAATACAAATTTTTCCAAGGATACACAGTAATTTTTTATAATTGAACCTCTGTGAGTCAAATTTTTAGAGACATGGAGAAAAGTGGATATGAGAGTATTCTGACTCAGGGAGGCTTCAATTTTTGGAAGTTTTGAGTTGAGAAAATAATCATTTTTTAATGCAAGGGTGAGTGAAAAAATTTGCAGGAAATTGTAAATGAGGATATTTTTGGCCTAAACTTACTTCTTGATGAGTTTAAAGCTGTGTTTAATTTACAGATTTGTTTAATTGGTCTTTCATTAACTTTCAAGATGCATAAAATCATTTGTTTCATGGATTTACTCTTTCATATTTCAAGGATAGTCAAAGAGCCTTGGAAAATTTGACTTCCAGAGGTTTGAGAGAAAATACTTAGAGTTATGGAGGGTTTTAATGCATTGTTTCAAAGAAAATTCAAACTGGGACTTTAACAAAATTGAGTTAGAGCAGTGATTGACTTGTCAGGGAGGTTTGACTCACAGAGGTTTGACTGTACCTCACTTATTCCCACAGATGAGTCAGTTCCTGGTGGACCTGATGCTCGCAACAGTAGTGAGACAGTCGCCAAAGGAACCCATCATTTGTCACCACTGCAAGGACGCCTGTTGACTGCTGAGGATAAGGAAGCAGCATTTGTAGTCACTGTTACAGCCAACTACACCACCAGCGAACCTAAAATTGTCTATGCAGGCTGTCTCTTGTCTGAGAGGTGAGTTGTGTTACATTCTGCCAGAAAGTTAGTCTGCAACTCTTGCAAGCTTGTCCATGGAGCAGTTGAGAGAAGTTTTTTACTGGGCATCCAGAAATTTCATTAGGCTTATTGAATTTTTCAAAAGCAGTAACAAAGTCTGTAGTCTTCAGCTGACATTTGGGAAATACAGAGGCAGCTTAAATTATCAGGTGAGAAGTTGGATTTTCTCTTAATAACACTTCAGACAAATTTTCAGCTGCTGTAATAAATCTCATAAAATTTTTATTCCGAGAAACCTGTCTAGAGGCAGAGCTTTTTATCTATTTATCTTCTTCAACATTTCACCAAATACTTTGTGGGTTCTTCAGCTCTCCATCACAGTCATCTTCCAAGTTTTCCGCAAAAACATACAAAGAAAAATGACCAATAAAAAATTCGAACTTTTACAGTTTCCCTGCATAGCAACTGTGTATAGCCTCATCACAAAAATTATGATTTCAATTGTCAGTTGTCTACCTTTTGAAGATCCTGCTCTACTTTCACTCTATCTACCAACCAGTCACAATGTGGCACAGAATATGAGAATTCTGAACAGAAGCTTATAGAGATCCTTTGGATTCTGTTAGGAATCTATAGGAGAGAAAAGATGCCACACAAGAAAGGAGAGAGAAACGAAACCCAGCACTCAGCCAGATAGACAGCCTGTCCCAAATTACAGAGAGGACTGAAAACTACAAGTTATCTGTATTGAACAAAAATTTTGAACTTATTCATAAAACACACAAAGAGGAGATCCCCAGCAATGAAAGAAATTTGGACAAAAGAGAACAGAAAACTCTATAGGCGGAAGGTCTGTTTTTCCTCTAAATTCTAAAAAATGCTCAGTTTTCTACAACAAGCATTTGCTCCAATCAAGTGCAGACAAGTGAAGTTCCTTATTCTTGCCACCATCCATGGCATGATTTTGAGAATGAAGTCCTTGACTGAAAACTTTGTATGCCCTGATTGGTCCATACATGCCCTTGTTATCCTGGAAAAGGGAAATACTTTATGTATTCCCCTTTCCCACTGCCTAGATTAATTCAATCTGGTATACTAGTAATAGTAAATGGAATCCATTAGCATCTCCTGCTAAAAGGTGCTATTCAGGAAATGTGATGGATGGGGAAGTGACCTTTCCCACTTTCCTGATCTATATCCCATTAAAGTAATCTCTCCTGAGATGAAAGATATTTCACAATATCTTTCTCTTGAATGGACACCTTTTCTTGTTACTAAGTGGCCTCCTATACTTCTATTGAAATTGCCCCAATTGGATGATTGCCACACTTTCTGAGTGCTGTGCATTTCCTTGATATTTCCTGGAATGTCATGTTTCCCCTATTGCAGAATCTATTTAAATGGAGACTTTCCATTTAAATAGCTCAGAGTGTGTTTTGGGTTTGTGAGGGCAAGAAGATAGGCTTATCATTTCTGGTTTAATATTCAACTACAAAATATATCTCTCCCTGTGTATGTGTTTACACTTGTAACAGTGTTTGTAAATAAAAGGTTTTATTCAAACACTTGACTCACAATTCCTTGTAAAAAAAAAGGATAACACCCTGCTTTCCCCTTGGCCTGATTTCCATTTTCCTTGGTTTCAAATTCCCCCTCCAATGCTCTCAACTTATGTCAACCAGATTTTTCCTGCCCTTTTGCTGAACCTTAGTTTCGACTGCACCATGCAGTTATGCAATGCACTATCTTAGTAATGAGGCCACATCCTGGTCTGACCAGTCTTGCCCAACCTTGGACCACAAAATCTACAAAGTCACCTGCTGTTCTATGTTCAAGCTCTTATTGCTCTCTGTTCCCTACTGTTGGAATGGACTTTGACTTTATGCTGCTGTCATTAATATTGTAGAGTACAAGAAATACACTTGCATTCTTGTATAGAAATGTGATGATAGTCCTCATTGCACCAACCTGGAAATAAGAATAAGACATATCCTCATCAAACAAAGTTGTCAGACCGAAATAAAAAAAAAAAAACAATACGATGGTACATTATTAAATACAGTAACTCAAGAAATGTCTCGAATTAGTTACATTTCTGAAGATTTAATTCAAGTCTGGTATAAGGGTATGCTGGGAATTTGAGAGTGATTTAATTTTTCCAATATTTTTGCTTTTGTTGTTGCATGATGAAATTTGCAACGCATCCTCATCCTTACACGCAGAACTGTGCTGACCTTTTACAATTCCTTGATTGCGCCGCCCAACGACCCATACATCAAAATAGATGGCGCTGTGGTGACAGCCGGAGTGCAAGCCAGTGCCGCCCCCGAGGACAAACAAGTCCGTTTCGTGCCTTCCAGCAACATCACCGCCTTCCCGGGACGAAAGCCCTCCTCATACGACATCAATACGAGCTTGAAAAATGCCATGACGTTGCTTCAAGTCGCGGAGCCCTTCATACTGGGCACCGCCACTCAGTTCATTCGGGTCGCCACTGATAGAGGGCCGAGTCTGGCCGCCATCAGTGCATCTGACCTCATGGTTTTCGGCTTCCCTCGAAGTGAGTCGTTGAAATGGTGTCAAAGTCGGACTTATATACGGAGGAGGACCTCTCGGAATAAATTAGAAGTTAGAATGAATTGAAAGAAAAGTGTAGAAATTTTTCCAGAAAAATCGATCACGGCTCTTTCCAATTTTGAATTTCTACAAAATTTCAATTTCTCCATCATATAAAAGTAATTTCTGAAGCGTGGCAGCTGCAACAACTATTCAAAATGTACAGTGAGACCCACACATGTGGACATCTTGACATGGGGACAATTTAACGCAGGGACATTTATTTTTCAATAAAAAATCATAAAAAAGGCCCAACATATGGAAACTGACTCAACATGAGGACATTGCGTGATAAAATTGACAAAATCTTTTGAGAAAATTGACTTTTATCAGGCTTGATTGCAAGAGACAGATCTTTCAAGCCCTAAGATGTATGCAAGAAACTCATCCCATCACTTTCCCATCCATTTAGTTAATTTTTATATTTAAAAAATATTACCTATAGCGCACAGAGGAAATTCCTTCTGTGTTTGAGACTTGATGTAATTTTTACAGTGGTATACTATTCAATGCTAGAATTGTTCTTATTGGTTTGAAAAGATATTCACTGAACTAAATTTGAGCGGCAAAAAAATTTTTTTTTCATAATTCTGAATGATATTTTGTCCATAGAACACCAATTAAAAATTATATTATATAAGTCTATGGGAAAACAAGACTCAACTTAGGGACACTCATGAGGCACTAATTAAGTCCACATCTGGGGGTCTCACTGTACAGAGAATGATGAAATCAAAAAACATTGGTTTGGGCAGCAGATGCCAAACCCTAACTTAGTTTACAAACTTTGGACTGTTCATCTGTGCATAGGGTGAACCTTTTTTTGCAAAAGGCCATGATACCCTGCACAAATTGATTTACCTTGATTTTACTGTATAGGATATCATTGTGTTCTCATATTCATGCCTTCATTCGCAGTCGTTCCGGGATCCCCAGCAAAATTCGATGGGACAGTCTTGGGAATGGAGTGCCCACTCACTTCACCAGGGTTCTTTTATGGTGCAGACCTGGACACCAACGCCACTTCCTGTGTGGTAATTTCTCCCAGGACAGGCTCAACTTGCAATCCAGTAAGGGAAACGCTCTAAAATGGTTTAATGAAATGTATTGTACACCAGGTTATCATTGACCTTAATATGTATGTAGATTATGTACAGTATAAGGCCTTGCCTATATAATGAACACAATCTGTCCCAGGGTTGGTTTGTAAGAAGTTGTTCGCCATCAGTCTACAGAAAATCTTCAGCATAATATCTTTTTCATAAGTAGCAAAATGAAGTATTTTTAGCAAACATTTACGAAAGACAGTGGCAGTTGAAATTACTGGATGAAAAATAAAACTTGCCTTTTTCCTAATGAACCTTGGAACAAATTTTCATCTGGGGGAATCAATTACAGTACTTCCATTTCTCATTCTAAGAAATGTTTTTTTTTTCAAGTCAATCGTTCCATTTTTACAGATATTCCACTAGAGCGGCTTCATTGATTCTCAACTCATTTTTTTTCAACCCGCAGAAACATATTAGATACCTGACTTCAAAACAGAACTGTTCTGGGTCTGCAAAAATTTTTATGAGATTTTTCCAGTCTGCAGAAAATTCTTTGGACATTTGCCCTTCTTTTGACCTGAAAAGATTGGGGAACACTGTGCTAGGCAGCATTATTATAGGGGGAGTCCCTTTTTTCCTCAATGCCAAGTCCATAAAATTGGTTCTTGTCAGTGAAATTTACTAATACCTGATAAAGAATTGCCCAAACTTCTACAAAAAATGAAGTTTCTTCCAATTGTTTTTCCTGATTTGTATAACCTTGATGCTCTGTAGTGTAAATAACAAATAGAAAATTCAAGCTTTGTACTCCTCCCATATGCAAATCTATGAGCAAATATCGTTGATGAAGCACCAGGAAAAAAAAAAAAAACTCAGGATCTAAAGTCCTATGAGGAGGAAAGCAATTAAGCAGCTAACAAGCTAAGTTAGGGTTCAAGTTAAGCTTTGCTAGTGATGCACACAAGTGCGCTGGTGCACCAAGGATGGCATGCCCCTCTTTTGGCTAATAAATCCCCCTGCTAATCACTGGCCCCTATTCTGGTCATAGTCCCTGTTGGTTGACCCTTTCAACCCATGGTCCCCAACTTTTGGTGGGCAATTTTCTTGCAATTGTATGGAATGAAAATAAAAAAAATGGATAGGAGTATATTGTTTTTAAAACTTTGAACAATTTTCAAATTACATCATTTCTTGATTCTGTTATCAAGAAAATGGAAAAAATTGATACCAAACAATATATGGCCATCATGCTAGTGGATGAAAATTTTCCAAAACCTTTTTAGCTTCAGTCCCTCATACAAGTGTGCCTTAGACCTGATTTTGCTCTCAGATATATTCCTCCCACCCAAATGTGAGCAGAAGTAGCAGCCACAGCCCCTCAAACAAATGCCTGGAATATAAAAATATATTCCATACCTGTTGTGCCTAGAATGGTGGCTACAAACAATTGTAAGCTAAGGTCATGAGACTCCAAATTTTAGAGGTGGGTATCCTCAGTTAGGTCACTGAGTGGGTGCCTGAGTATGATGGATAATTGGGGAAGTGGTCAGGTCAAGTATAGTTCAGACCAGAGGACCAGGGACATCCGTTACAAGATGGTATGGGCAAGACCCAAATAAAGTTGCTGCTCACTTTCTGTAGAAACTGACTAGTGTGGAGAATACAAAAAACTCTCAAGAATTTGCTATCCACAAGTTAATTCACACCACAGAAGTGAATTTTACAGTTTCCAACAGAAAATAAGCTCAAGAGCTTTTTTCAAGATGTTAATCAAGTGCATGTGCAAACATGTTAATGGTTTGCCTGTAATACAAATGACAAAGACATGGTCAAAATGTAAACATAACAGCCAAAATATACATCAGAATACATTCCCCATAATTTTGGGAGCAACTCAAAACCACCCTTATTCCCAATATACAGAACTCAGAGATGATTTGTCCTAAACCAGGGGGAAATCCTGAGTCAAGGAAAAGGGGGTGGAACATTTCCACCATGGACACTAAACCAGATCCCCTTGAAAGCTTTCAAAACAAAAGGGGGAAAACAAGCTAAAGTGTCAGCAGCTACATGGGGACCCTTCCCTTCTCAATTTTTTTTAATGACAGGAAGTCAAGGCTAAGATTGCTGACTCAAAGGTGCCAGCCTTGCCAACATGCCATTACCATTGCTAACCAACAAAACCTAAATGCTTGCAGTGGGAAAGTCCCAACTCACCACATAAATTAGGCCAGCAAATTAAACAGTGGTGAGGAATCTCCCTCAGAACAATTCAGGATTAACACCTCTCTTTAACACAACAGAGTATATCATGTTGTGCCCAAGGAATTTTTGACATTCACAGCATGTTGCAATGTCAAAACAAGAGTCCTTTTTGCAATGTTGAAAAAAGAATCGAAGTTGTGATGTTGAAATGAGAATCCTTGTTGCAATATCAAAACAAGAATCCTTGTTTCAATGTTGAAATGAGAATCCTTGTAACCACACCAACAGCACCACACTGGTGGTGCCACACAAGCAGCACCAGGCCGGCAATGCTGCTCTATTTTCTTAATCCAGCTTCAACACATAACTTTGTGTGGAGGACTAACCATAAAAATGCCTTTGAAAAATTTCAAAACATTATCCAAATCGCACTTGCCCTATGAGAGCTGTTTTCCACATCATTTTTATGGTCAGTACATTCAAAGATAATTTTAAAAATCAGATCTTTTTACAGAAACTCTGTGGCAGGATTTGCAGCACATAACTGTCAGTTGTTTTCAAGAGTATCTTGTACTGGTATAATGCTTCTTCCTTGGCTCATGTCATCAGGAACACAATTTTCAAGTTTCATGAACTGGAAAATCTGTTCAAAAATGTTGCAGAGTATTCCAGGATTTTCCTTTGCAAAGGAAAACAAGAATTGGTCCACTTTTTCAAGTTAATACAGATACATTTATTGTTTGGTTTTGATTTGTTTGGTTTTCTCAATAGAACTAGGAAATAATGTGATTCAAATTTTTTTTTAGTTCAAAAAACATTATATTAATTTCAATTTTGTTTTTCATTCCATACAATTGGAAGAAGCAGGCCCACCAAAAGTGGACGCCATTGGGTTTAAAATGGTAAAAAAAAGCAAGGAAAATGACATGTATGAATAGGGTCTGATGGTTATGGGGACTTAGTAGCCACCAGGAGTGTTATGACATCATCCAGAGCAAGTGGGTTTGGGAGAAGAAAAGAAAGATCATCATCTGGTACAAGGCGGAAATCCGGGCTATATATATTTTCACAGTGCTGGTGAAATTTGCCACAGTTGAACTTGCCATGCTTCAGCTTGTCACACCCCAACTTTTCACTGCTGCAACTGACCTCAGCCTGAAGTGACTGCAGTCACAAGTTGCCACTGCTACAAGTTGCCACAATCATTTCTCACTGCAGTCACAACTTGCAGTAGTTACAAGTTGCCACTCTTTCAACTTGCTTTACTTGATGATTAATTCAGACAGTTCTAGAGCCCTTTGAAACTTAATTCAGAGCAGAACATGTTTGCAATTGAAAAAAAGTAAAATACAATAATATGAAAAACCTTGCCATCAAAAATTAAATGCACATCATTTAGCCACCAATAGCTCTAGTTCAAGATGAATGAATTCACTGTAACCCTCTCTATATACTCTGAAACTTTTCAAACAGCAGAATGCTTAGTTAATAAGTGGGAGAATGTGGGAATTCCTTTTTTCCTGAAATTTTAGTCAATGCAATGGCAAGTGGCTGCAATTCATGCATCAAGTTGTGATAGCAGCAAGTCAATACAGCAGTGATTTGTTTCAGCAGCAACTTCCACCTGTGGCAACATACAGTCAACCCCCGGTTAACGAACTTAATTCATTCCAGGAACTAGTTCAGTAACCGGGGGGTTTGTTAACCGAAATGAGATCCGCCATAGACTTACATGTTGAAAATTTTAATTTGTTCCAAATTTTCAAAAATATTTCCTGATTACTAAACTTTGGAAATTGGTCATAAATTGAATTCTGATCCAATTTTCAAATACTTTTTGGCATTGCATGCGCGAAGATGTCGTCTAAATTTCCCTATTTTTAATTATGCCAAAATCTGAAAATGTGACAGAATTACAATCCAAAATGTAAAAACATTTTTGAAAATTGTACAAAAATCACCAAAACATGTTTTTACTTTTTGAATTTAAGCTGTTTTAATTTGCAACATTTTGCAATGAAAAAAAGTAAACCATCAATGTGCATGACAACCTGTAAATATTTTTTAACTTTCATCAAAAGCAAATAAATTAGAATGAGCTAAACTAAAAAGTTTGAATTGTTGTTTTCATTTTTCTTCCAATTTTTTCATATTTTAAACTTTGCCAAAAAGTAATTATGAACTGAAATACAAATTTTTAACTGCATTAGAAGCACCATGAAGTTCCCTACATTTACCATTTTTAAAGCTTAAAAATAATTTAAATTGACAATAAGGTGGAAAGGAGAATGTGTAAAACCTTTTCTAAATTCATTCTCACAAAATTATTTTTTCTTTCAAATCACAAAATTTATGCAAAATTTCCTTCTTCACCAAACTTCAAATTTTCAAAGAGATTAGAGGAAAAGATATTTTTCTGAATTTTCATGTTTTTTGTTGAAAAATCTAGCAAATTAAAAAATGTATGAGAAACAAACAAGCACTTCAAATTTTTTCTCCAATAACTGTGCCTCATTGTTTATTTTATTGACAAAGCTTAAAATGCAGGTGTTCTACAAATGCAGAAAGTCAAAGTTTTTTTTAATCTTCCAAGTTTCTTTAAGAAAAAAGGAACATTTCATAAAACACCCCCTTTCAAAAATTCCCACTTCTTAAAAAAGGGGAAACAAACCCCATTTAAAAATGGGGAGAATTTCTCCTGTTTCCCAAAGAAAGAAAAGAGAAGGAAATTAAAAAGCACATTTTTGTAAAAAAAAAAGGTGGGGGAATTTATTTTCTTGGTTGAAAATTAAAAAACACTTACATTCTGAAACTGCACAACCCCTGAACTTTATGCACCCTCAATACATTAAACAATGAAGCAGTTCTTAGTCATTCAATTACAAAATTTAAAAAATTCCAGCTTTTTACTGTAAATTCTTCAATTATGCACATTTTTCAACACAAAACTTGAAAATTCAAAAAAAATTCTGCAACTCCAATCCCTTTGACAACTCAAAGTTTGGTGGAGCAGGAAATTTCCCATTTTAAAATATTTAATGAGGTGGTATGTGCAGAGATTTGAAACTGTTTCATGCTCAAAGAATTATAGCTCATAGAATTATAAGCAAGAAAGTAGAATTTGTTACGATTTTGCAATTGAGAGACTAATCAGTCTTCTTCATTGTTTCATGTATTGACAGTGCATGAAGTGCTCAGTCATTATCAGAAGAAGCACAGTTAAAAGAGCACATTGTTAAAAGAACCACAATTATAAGAGAAACAAAAAAAATCAAAGTTCTAGTTTGTTTCTTATACATTTTTTAATTTGCTAGATTTAAAAAAAATATATAAAAATTCAGAAAAATATCTTTGCCTCTAACCCCTTTGAAAATTTTAAGTTTGGTGAGAAAGGAAATTTTTTATAAATTTTCAGATTTGAACGAAAATATTTTTAAAGAATGGATTTAGAAAAGGTTTTATACATTTGCCTTTTCAACTGTCAATTTGAATTTTTTAAGGTTTGAAAAATGGAAAATGTAGAGAACTTCATGATGCTTTTTATGCAGTTGAAATTTGTATTTCCTTACATAATTAATTTTTTGGCAAATTTTAAAATATGAAAATTGGGGAGAAAAATGTAAACAAGAATTTAAACTTTTTAGTTTAGCTCATTCTAATTTTTTTGCTTTTGATGAAAGTTGAAAAATATTTACAGGTTGTCATGCACACTGATGTTTTACAATTTTACTCTTTTTTTCATTGAAAAATGTTGCAAATTAAAACAGCTAAAATTCAAAAAGTAAAAAAAAAAATTTGATGATTTTTGTGCGATTTTCAAAAATGTTTTACCATTTTTGATTGTAATTCTGTCAAATTTTTATATTTTGGCATTTAAAAAATTGGGAATGTAGAAAAAATCTTTGCGCATGAAACGCTGCAAAAATTTGAAAATTGATTGACAATTGATTTTTAAGAATTTTTCAAAGTCAGAAGAACGGACTGCGGTTTGTTAACCGAATGACGGTCCGTTAACCAAACCACTCCATGAAAAATGGGCCAGATTTTTGGCGGTTTGTTAACCAAAAATCCGTTAACCGGACAGTTTGTTAACCGGGGGTTGACTGTATATATAGAGCAGTGCATCGGTATATACAAAGAAATGGCACACTATATACAGAGTCATTTATCAAAGCCTGGAGTCTGGCAGCTTTCCATCCCTGATGAGGACCTGAAGTCTGCATCTTATTGCATCCTGCACATGTCCAAGCAGCAAGATTTTTGAATATGTGTGGACTGCATTTGGATGCGCATCTAAATGTTCAGTTAAAAATCATTTTGAACATTCTTCAAACCACTCATTTTCAACATTATTGCAGTGTTCTATGAACTTTGAAGTTTGACAAACTCTTGTTTTCATTTTGTAGAAAATAATTGAGGGATTGAAAACAAACTGAAAAAAACTTTTGAAGATTATTTTCAACTTATTTCTTGAAATTTCCTCAATATCATTCATTTGAAAAATGAAAGGCTGGAAGTAGATGTTTTAAATGATTCTCCATTTCCAGTTCACCTGAAAATAAATACAAAGCCTGGATTGCTGTGATTTTTGCAGGGTTTTAACCCGTGATTCTGCTTTACAAGAGTTTACAGAACTAGGTTTTTTCCACCATTCCTCCTCATGCTGAGACTATGCACAAGGGTTGGTTCATAAGTTTTGAAAAAAAAGATTCAACCAAGTTTCAACAATTCCAAATTTTTATTTTATCCGCATAGCTATATCATTTGGCAACACTTCAGTGCTGTTCAACTCAGTCTGTTCTGACGTCAAAGCATTTTTTCATGCAATAAACTTGGTGATCACAACAGTGCCAAAAATTGATTATTGTACTTAGTTGATCAAGCTATCCTTTGATGACAGAAATTAACCTCCTCAAAATCAATGCTTTTTGGATAATTCTTCCCTGTCAGGAACAGACTGAAGTCAGAGGGTGCATTACAGTTCTTGGAAAAAAATGCAAAAACAAAAATTTTGAAAACATTAAATAAAAATGAAGATCCTTTGACTTCTGGCTGTTGCCAGTCATGAATGATGTGATTGATTTCGAGGACCGTGACAGCATCATTTCTGTCTTCAAGGAGTAACTTCATCAATTAATGCAATAATCAATTTTAGCACTATTTTGATCATTGAGTTTATTGCATAAAAAATACATTGATGTCTGCAGAGACTGCTTTGAACAGCGCTCAAGTTTTGCCAAATTATGGGGCTATGAAGAAGAACAAAATATGAAAATATATAATCAAGAAATTTAAAAATTATTTGCACTTAGACTGATCATGAAAGTATTGCTGTGACATGGCGCAAAAAATCTTAATTTTTTTTTTGAAAGGGAACTCAATTTCAGTTAAAATACAAGGTTTTTCAACATCATCCTGGGGGCATGTCATTTGAAGACTTGGAGCCAAGATTCAAAAATTACGTCCTGCTGGCTGTAGTTTCTCGAAAGCGCTATATCCATTCAAGAAGTGGGGTTTCAGTACATGGGCCGCGCTTGTGTGATTCAGTCTCTCTCCTCCGTAGGCAAGTCATCAAAACTGGTCCATCAGAAATTCCATTCCATCGTTGTTCTGAGATACTTCCGGGCATACGTCCACGGTCATCTACAATCTTCTGCTGCTTGAGGACCTCTTTCCCTTCAAAGCGGGGGAATGCAGTACAGGTACGTTGGGTACACGTTTTACGAGGTGGATTTATGTTTCAAATAAGATGAATAAAGAAAATGTGTGAACTGAAACGAGACACCTCAAAACTGTAAACATGCTCTCACTGTCGGAAAATTCCTGGCAATTGTCTCTCAAAGCTTGCGTTTGCTGACCAGCTTCAGGTTCCAGGACACGGATTTTGTTCAACTCGTCGAAATACAAGCCAGACCGCGCCAAAGCTTCGTCCGCCATGCTGAACACAGGAACTGATCAGATACCTGAGGAGTGAGTTAATACCGAAAGAAAAACAGCCACTTTCGCTCCTGAAACAATGAGCAGAAAAATGAGGGTCCCAGAAAAAAATAGCTGGTGGCACGGAAATCACGCCGGTAGGAAAATTCCGCAGGGTTCAAAACTCCGTAAGGTAGTCCAAACAATAACATACGCCCCCAAATCATGAGAAGTTAACAAACTGGAACCTTTCAGTGTTGCGTTTTTTTCGTTTTTTTTTTTCGGGAAAATCTTGCTGGTCTGCATGTGCCTATACGACTGGCGCACCTGCGCTGAACACTGAAGAAAGTATGGAAAAATCCCTTCACTTTCGAAGGATCTGTACTCTCAAATTTTTTTTTTACTTGACACCGTATAATTTCGGTAATTATTGCTCATATTGTTCGTGTGAATACAAGAATCTATGCGAATGGGTACACATGCAACTCAAGATTTCCGTACCTGCACTGGACTACGAAATCAACTCCCACGAGATTTTCGAGACACGAACTTTTGTTATCCTGCGGACTTTGTTCCCGGCATCCAGAATCAGAATCAAACATGAATACAGCAGATGATCCGCGTAACAATAAAAACATCGGCTTCATACTTCCACCCTCTTGAAACGAGCAGCGTCGACTATGAAAGACGAAGACAACACCAACCAGAATACTCACGGAAGATCAAATGAAAAAAAAAAAAACATAGAAAAAAAAAACTGATTTCGATAAAACCAAGCAATCCAATCAAACGCATCAACGTTTCCGTAAATGCCTGCACGAGAAATCAGGATTAACAAAGGTAACAAAATCATCCGACAACACTGGAGAGAAAGCGACATAATCGCAGATTCCCAGACGACCACCCCCAGGGATCGCAGGCATGTGTACCTGAATTCAAGAGGCGTCACATCCCACTCGATCTCCCCTTCAACACATCTGCTGTTCTGCTTTCGCCCCATCACTCCGCGATGGTTCACGAACCATATAGCGTTCGCCGCAACACATCTCAGTTCCTCCTCCTGAATGGCAGAGCTGACTCCACACGGAAGTGACCATTTAGAGCAGTCCCTCAATGCACAGATTCCTCCCAAGAATCGCGAACAATACCATGACGACCCTCAAACATGCCGATTTATCACCTACCGATTTCACCTGCCGATTTAGCAAAAAAAACGAAGAAAATTGTTTCGGGTTGTGGATTCGCGCGCGCTTCGATTGGTGAGCCAACGAACTGGAGCAGGAAAATGGTCAAGTCACGTTTCCCGACTACATCTTCTGTCCTCTTTTTTTCCCCCCTCGGGGAGTGGGAAAATATAGAAACACGGCAGGCCGAGAATTCCGGCTTCTCAACATTTCCGTAGAATGAGAAGTGCGTAAAAGGAACTGCGCCCATGATCATGTACAAGGCGGCAGGCTCTTCGCCTTCTCTACGGGCGCTGAAACCAAAACCAATAAACTTTCAACGAATTCTTCCCAGACGTGCCAAGGAAAGAGAATAAAGAAAAAAACTCTCCGGCAGGCCACGTCTTGACAGACGGATATTTGCAACAAGGCTGCACGCACCAACACAAGCAAGGAAGGATATCGGTCTTTGGCAATTGGAAACAAGTGCACGTGCTAATCATCCACCAGCACACGAAGGATGATGAACCGGGAAGGACATGACTAAGGAGTACAATGGAAATACAGTACTGAAAATGAATCACATAAAAAAAATGGGGTAGTGAACATGCCCAAAAGAAGATCGAGTCTGTCTTTTTCTTCTCAACCTGCACCCGTACTCCCCGCAGACGATGGCTGAAGACGCCTTCGATCAATTCGACACCGGCGAGGCAATGGCTGTGCAACTCCTGTGGGATACGACCTATAGTGTTTCCGACGACGATCACAAGCGCCTCCCGATCTCGGCAAGCAGGATGACGAACAATTGCAGGGTAACATGCATCGCATCAGGAGATTCAGGAACGCCTCTCCCTCACACTGATATTTCGTATTTCATGTCGTACACGGACCTGAGTGTGACCAACAAGCATTCGTGTCAAAGAAGCACAACTGTGTGACATGGAGAAAATGCCGCGTCGAGGAAGGACAAGTCGAAATACACCGTGTTGAATGATTCCACGGGAAGAAAGTTTCCTTCAGAGTAGGCCCAGTGGGTATTCCAACGCGTAAACGTGTTCCAAATCGAAGAGAATTTATTGAAAATTGAAATTGCTCCATGAGTAGGATTCCGTGCAGCTCAATACTGTCCGACGACCTGAGCTTCGCGCCGCAACGCAACAACGAATTACATCATCATCTCGTCAAACTGAAACGCACTAGCATGAGGAGGTAACCCTTGCGTCAACCGACATAGACTGAAGTACTGTACTGTACTGTACCGATTGTCAACAAATAGAAACAACGACCACTCAAAAACTGTGTGGCGTAAACCGCGTAATGCTGAAATTTTTCTGAAATCTTGAAAAAAAAAAAACGCGCTTCTCAACGTCACAGCGTTCCTTTCGTCATTGCGCAAGTCGCAATGATCATTTTTTCTTTGTTCTTCTTCCAGCTTCCATTTTCTACGCGACCAACTACGAGCAGCTCATCCACATGAAAAAAGTGACGCATGACTGAACTTACCTGCGATGTTTGCCACTGCCTTCGGCAGCCGAAGACGACTGATGGGCTTGCAAACTGTCGGCATCCAAAGCAGCAGCAGCAGCAGCATTGCCGTGATGCTGTTGTACTCGGGCTGCAGACAGGTCCAGGGAGTCGGACACGTGCATGGCCCGCGAAAACTGCTGCTGCTGTGACTGCGACGGCTGTTGGGGACCAGATACCGGACCCAACCGACTCAGCGCGTGCAGAGGAGACAACGAGGCGGCCACTCCGTCATGATGCAATTGATACTGATGTTGCTGCTGCACTCGGAACCCGACCGGATGACGGACAACTTGAGGAGATCCGGAGCCGGAAACAGTACTAGAGGAGCCCGCCCAGTAACCCTGGGGTTGCGGCGGGTACTGGTAAGCACGCTGCGCGGCATAATGGTCGCTATTGCCAGTCGTCGGCGACGTCGGGTGGGACCCGCAATTATTTATCGTACCTGACGCGAGGAATGGGCGACAAAAACACATTTTCGTTCATTAATTCATTCATGCAATGCAATTCATTGTATGTTTCGTTTGACGGGCTTCTCTTCTTTTTCCCAAAAAGTCGTCAAGTTTGGCGCACAGAAGGGATAAGCGTCATCCTTCACAGATCCGGATCGGTACAAAACAACAACAGCGAAACGACAGTGCGTGGAACCAAATTTACTTGTACGTTTCCGATTGGAAAAACGGAACAAAATAGGGATGTACTGTACAGTACTGCATAAACGTAGCGTGAATAGATAATGTTTCCGACAGGAAAAGACCTGGAAACCCACGCACCTCCAGCAAATAACCGGGGTTGATGAGGACTCGCAGCTTGGTGATGGTGGTAGCCCGTGGCGGGAGACGGATCCCGCCAAGTGTACATGCCACGCTGTGGACTGCCGGCCAGCTCAGGTAGGTGCTCGCTGCTCATCAGCTGTCCATCAGATGCAGTTTTCCGAGCCTGTTGCTGGAGCCGGTTTTGCTGTTGCTGCTGCTGAATGGAAATGTGGTCCGGGCGAAGGAGCTGTTGATGAGGCATTCCACTGCGTTCTGGGACGCCTCGGACAGAACCTGATCGATTCATCGCAGCTCCTGGGGCCCTGTAATTCAACGTACAAGTCATCACAGCACGTCTTCAAGTCATAACCAAAAACAACGCAGCAGAGTAACCTATTCGTGAGCATTTACTCCTTGTTCGATTTGCATTCCGGAGTTCGAGCGTGCCTCAGCATCACATTTATTATGCAAGAATCCATTTACATACACGCCTCTATTGAACCACTCGAAGAGTGGGATATTAACACAGGACCTCATACAAAAACGAAAATGGACCTGTTGTCATCAAACGAACCCACATCGTGATAAACTTTACAAACGGGGAGTAGCGGCAATCAATAAACCCAACCGTAAACAATCATAAAAAAAAGTAATCGTCTGTGAGCATACAATGCTCTCCTACTTTATTGCGAATTTTCAATTGAAACAGATTCAATTTCCCATTCCGCGAGATCGGATGAAGTAAGAAAGACTCCAGAAAAACTAATTCAAAAAACGTTTATCCTGTGTAATTCATCAAATCATGAGATGATTTGGACTCCACTTCAGAATGATCCCCGTTTTTTGTCTCCCAATAAAACTCGAACAAGACTACGGGATTCCGCCTGAGGTAAGAATTGTATGCAGAACATTTTCTTCTGAATATCCGTACACTACTGTAGTAAATGATCAGTCAAATGACAATATGGATTCCAAAAATGTTCACACATAGCATTATAAAATGTTATCCAAAGAAAAAGGTGGGAACAATCTGGCATCACCTGCATTTTCAAATGAATATTACGGTCTCGTTGAAAAATTGCACCATCTTGTAAAGATAGATTTCTGCCAGGTGCATCCATGGAGGGTGTCACAGAATTTTTGAATCTTATGACAAAAGAGACTGATATTGTGTTTTTGTAGAAGACATTTATGAAGGGCAAATAAAACACATCACTCGGCAGGGTAGCCTGCCTGTCCCCAATTACAAGGGACTGTAGGTTAAATTAAAAATTTATCCATAGTTTTAACTAAAAGAAGTGAGATCACAAAATAATGTATCACATCACAATATGATACAAATACAGTATCAGACAAATATTTGTAACCCAGACAGTTTCCCAATCATGATAATCACCCTTCAGAAGCTGAATGAGAAGTGCTGTGCTTCTAGCATAAATTTCCGTATTAATTGATATTCCCAATTGCCCGATTTTCTCTGAGCTCTGGTTGCGCGCTTTTCCTGATTTTCGTCCTTGACTTTCCCCAATCTGTGCGCCGATTGGTTCCTCAAACTTTTAGGCCTTAGAGGTGTTATCCTATTTAGCTTATTTTTAATTTAGAATAACTAAAGGATAAAACTATTGGGAACGTAAAAGAGTCTTTCCTCTTGGAGTTCTTTACTCCTTGATTCGCGGAGAGGCGAAGTGCTGGCGACGCGAGACTTTCGAAATAACAGACAGACTTTCTTGATAATACAAGTTTTATTCAGAATCAGACAACTCAAGCAATCCGAACAATGCGAACGGCAGGGATTCTAAACGGACTCTGACTCCTTAGAGGATTCGGTGAT
The DNA here is from genome assembly GCA_905338405.1 of Notodromas monacha. Classification (NCBI taxonomy): domain Eukaryota; kingdom Metazoa; phylum Arthropoda; class Ostracoda; order Podocopida; family Cyprididae; genus Notodromas; species Notodromas monacha. The sequence continues at coordinate 28,775 of CAJPEX010003443.1, forward strand.
CAACTGATTTTAGCAGTCTGGAGCTAGGGTTTATATACTCCAAAAACTGCTGGTTCCAAGTTGGCCAAGAGTTTAAACATATGCAGGTCATTGCCTCTTTCGAAACAGTGTGTAGAAAGTACTGGACAGGACATGCATCAAGG
>CAJPEX010003444.1:0-25197 GCA_905338405.1 Notodromas monacha
AATTTTTACTGGGGGATAAATATCGCATTTTCTTCAAGTCTTAAATTCAATGCTGCATGGGTTTTATTGAAAACAAAAATTAATTTGAACATGGAAAGTCTCATCTTTTTCCCCATAAAAAAATGTGAAAAGTCGTAGAGGAAATTAGGATTCGAACACCAGAATCCCTAACATAAATGATGGAATATTTTCAATAAAACGAATTCCGAAAAGATGGAACTCGTTGATTTTGAGTTTAAAGATTAGCTGATTTTCCGAAAATTATTCAATTTCAAAGGCAAAGCCACGCATAACTCGGACACCTTAAATCCAAAATTGTCATTAGCAAAAATATGGCAAGTTCCTCTCCATTATTTTCATGTGCATCCGTTACTAAAACCGTGGAATTGTAAGTACGTTATTCGAAATCGAATTAAATGAACTATACATTTATGTTTTCTTCAGTTCGATTACTTGAATGCTAAAAAAATGGATTGCTGATTTAAAATTGGTCAATGTTTCTTGGTCCACCGTTTGTGCAAATTTCAGGAGTCCAGTGTGTAAAAAAAAAAAACCTCCACTAAATGGGATATGATTTAAAAGCATCTTTAAACATGTTTGAATACCTTATAAAATATCCCTGTCGACTGAATTTGAGCCCCTTTCTAATCGAATTTCGATGCTCGACATGATTTGTGGACCGCGTGGTGAATCGTGGTTTTTCAAATAAAATTGAAATAAAACGCGGTCGGCGCATTTAGCAAAATAAGTCGGAAAATAAATCATCTGGGCGTTGGTCCATCTAATTCCTACTGAACGCAGCAAATGTTTCGTCACGGATAACACCATAATTTATGGCGAAGAAAATTGAACCACTTCGATGCAGTTCCACCACAGCGAATCAATGAGCCATAAAAAGCCTGCGACTAGTTCAATTCCACCACCTGTATTTTAAAAGAAATGTGATGATTTATGTTTAGAGCTAGGAAATTTGTAGAAATTTATGGTTCAATATGGTAAGGTTTTCATTTGAAATGAAATGCCGGTACGTCATTGGAAACTCACTGGAAATGAAATGCAATTTAGACTGCGTTTTTAGTTCTTTGTTGCGCTTGAGCACGTACAATATTGCTTCTTCATTTTTTTTTTGAATACTTGCACGTTTTGGTTCAAACTAGAAAAAAAGTTTCTGAATTTTCGTGAGTCAAGGAACTTTCCTGCTGCGCGTAGAAATTTTGTTTGCTGTTTTCGGAGAGAATGAAAATTGCTGTAATCGTCGCTTTTTTTGCAAAGCTGCGTGTACGAAAATGTGAAGAATCTTGTCAATCTCAATCTACATTTTTCCGCCCTTCGCAGAAATTCATTTCGCTTTTCTGAGTGAACATGTGAGTCCTTGCTGCCTTTCTTTCATTTTTTTTAATTCTCTCTGTCTGATTTCCTGATGGTGGTGGTGCAAGTTGAAACAGTGAGTCAAAAACAAAAGGCACCTGCAGAAACGGGCATAGGATTTAAATTAGTTTTCCGGGCAGATAAACCGCGTTTTCATCAGGACAATGCTTTGCTTGTGGGGGGGGAAGAAGTTGGGTGAAGCTTCTGTTGCGTGACCTGACTTGATTCGTCAGAAAAAAGAAAAAAAAGTGAGGTACAGTACATTTCGCTTTTCAGGGACAATGAATGAAGCAGCGTTTTTCATCTTTGTCCTGCTGGAGAAGTACGCAACTGTTGATTCCAAAGTTGCAATTACGCAATCTTTTGATTGTTTTTATTTTATTTATTTTAGTACGTGATTCTGATGGTTACGTCAGTGCTGATGAAGCACATTTAATTTAATGTAAGACCCGATTTGAACCACAAAATTGACTTGTCTCAAAATAAAGTACGTGGTCTTGGATTTTCAAGCAAAATTTATTCAGGTCGGATTATCTCACAAATTCATTGAACAGTTCCCCACTATTGAGGATTCGTCTAAAAAAATGCAAAAAATTACCTAATTTATGCACCTACAAATTACTTCAAAGCAAGCATTTCAAAAAGTGACTGGCAAATGTTTCTCCAACTTTTGTTTTTATAACTTTTTACAGTGACACGGACGTGTTGTTTAATATTGCTTGCAGGAATCAAGACACCTGGAATAAATCTGAAGTTTACCATCATTTTCACATTATAATGGCATCTAATAGAATGAATGAATGAACAGAACACTTTATTTGCAGCTTTTCAGCGTTCACAAGGCACAACCAAGACTCCCACATCCAAAGCCCCTCCCCACCCAACCCAACTCCCCCCAAAGACATTCAATCTCTTCAAAGCATGAAACAAAGCACAAACCAATGACAGAAACAAACAAGAACACACTCCACCAAATAAAACTGGACTTCCAACTGGTATGGGTGGCATACACCCACCCATCCCCCAATACTGAAGACAAAGCAGCAGTAAAAGTTTATTTAAAGCACAAGGTCTTCAGCCTGTTTCTGTATGAGTTTTAGTTCAATGAACAATTTAGAGAGAATCTTTGAAGAGAAATCATATAAGGCCAAAAAATTTATATTGACCCTTTAAGATTTCAGAAAGTGTCTCTTCATTGAATTTCAGTAATTTTACTTTCTTAAGCTGATTTCTATCCATTTGAAATGCTGGACATATTGCTGGGTATGCAGTAGGCTTACAATACTGTAGTACATAAGGTATTGTACTTCCATTAGTATATAAGGGAAAATGTAACGATAACCCCATCTCAAAACTGAGTTTCTGGAATATTGGCAATCAAGTTGTTTCACACCTGACGTGATTCCAGCAAAATATCCAGCGCCGAGGTTTTATCCGAATAGCTGAAACAAATCATTCGAGTTCTTTTTTCAAGATGGCATTTAATAATCTTTTCACGCAACTCCAGAATTCCAGGAAATCAAGATCAGGGCTTAAAACCGCAAATGTTCGCCATCGACTTGTTTTGTTCTTTGGAAAACTAATACTTGGCCTTTGGAAAACTAATACTTGGTCCTTGAAGAACTGAATCTTGATTAAGAAGTTTATGATGCAAATCCCCGAACAGTCATGGTTATGACAGAAATACTCCTGATGGGTTGAAAATCCAGTACTGTACGCATTTTCCACAGAAATGTTAGTCTCATTTGTGCAAAAATGTGGGAGTTGTTATGATCAATGAAATATAAACCTTTCCGAGAAAATCAATTGATTAAACAATTCCTCTGATAATCCCTTTTGCAAAAACTTGGATAAGATTCAAAACTTCTGAGAGGTTCGTATTCGTCGCTTTTCCTTCGCTAAAAATTCCGTCGACTCATTTTTCATTCAACTTGTTGCTCAGTTTTGTATGCAATCAGTCATGATTGATTGAAACACGGGAGAAAATGTGCTAACGAAAAAAGTAAACCGTGGTGATTGCGAGGCGTGATTTGCGCGCCAAACAACATCGCGGCAACGCGCGGAGAAGTAATTCGCTAATTGGCTACACGCGGGACGATTGCAATCATTTTCTTGCCCTTCGCTTTACTTTTTCACCCTTGTTTTTCTCCTTTTCATATGGATGTATATTTTATTATTCTGCTGGGTTTTTCATGTTTTTTTCCTGGTCCTGAAAGCGAGAGAGAAACTTTTTCCGACGTGAAAGAAGGACGGCGAAGTTTGTGATAGAAGGCGTCTGGAAGTTGCTGGCTGTTCTAGAAGTGGGGATTCGTTGCCATTGAGATGTCCTGAGAATTTCTCGCTTCTTTTCTAGCATTTGTTTGCTTCGTCTTTCGGTCTGGGTTTCTAGAAGTTGTTGTCGGGTCAAGTTTCAAAATCGTTTCTGCGTCGACAGAGGAAATAGTTTTCTTTCCCCGCAGCGGTGGCAGATGTTGAGTGGCATGGACGGGAGGAAGAGAAATCAAGGAAAGCATTACCTCCTATTTTTCGCTCCATTTTCAGCAATAAAGAAAAACATATAAAATAAATTAAAAATTTATGTGTGAAATGCATTTATATTGGGGAAAGATGTTGCCTCAATATAAGTTAGTGTTAAGCTGGATCAAAGAGTAAATAAGCACGTAAATAAAAGACAATACAGTAATGAGCCCAGGACAGGGGCCAGAATTTCTTCTTAGAATTCCTGCATTAAGGGTAAGGTATATTTCACAAGGAATAATCAACTACTCAGCAAACTCTTGCTTCAACTGAATAACTGGAATAAATCTGACAACAATATTCTTCTCTGCACTTTGCTAGCTTAAAAATTAATATTTAACCTTCATCTCAAGGTTTTATGAACCCTTCATAAGGTTTATCATGGGATTTTAAGGTAGTGGGTAAAACTCTAGAAGATATGAAGGAAAATATATCATCAATGGCATGTTTGCCTAGCATAATTCCCCCCTGTTGCATCAAGGAGTGCTTGTGTTCTTTGATGGAACACTTGGCTCTTGATTGCCACTAATTTGAAAGATATCCTTGACTAAAATTTTACCCAGAGCGCATGAATGTTTTGAAGACATTTTTCTTCATTCCTGGTTTTAGGGGCCTCGAAAACCTTTCGCAAAAATATTGCATAAGCCAGATCAGGGACCAACAAAAATTATACCTCGAGTTATTAATTTTGAGTTATGATTTGTTCTGCGGCGGGAAAAATGAAAAACTTGAATAAAGGTATAATTGGTTATATTTTTGGGTTCAAAGCGCTGGGTTAAACATGTAAATGATACTGAATTTGAAACCAAGAGTATATTTTTACAAATACTGTAGTCACTTACTTCCCTTGGAGAAAAGTCAAGTTATATTTTTATTGCTCGTCTCTCTCCTGAGTCTATGGAAAAATAACCCAAAAGCCTGCAGAAATTCCATTTATAGAGGCTTGATTGAATGGCCTTTGAGTTTCGAGGTTCGTATCACTTTTTCTGAAAGGAATTCAGGCAGGGAATAAACAAACCTTTGACATAGAAAAGCTTTCGACTTGAGAAGGTTTGAGTTAGCAATAAATCCCAACTATATTTCCTGTAAGAGAGTGAAAATAATGCTTCCTTGAATTTCTTCAAAACAATTTCAAAAAACACAAATTATATTAGAATGCATAAATCTGTTGAAAGAATTTTCCTCGTTGCCGGATTTTATGCAACTAATGTAACTGAATCAAGGTTATTTTTCCGGAAGCAAATGAAAAATTTTTTTTTTCTTCTTGCCGAAAAATTAGAAGAACTTCTCTAAAACGAAGAAATGTTCCATCAATGTCTGCTAAAATTGATATAAAGCCACGCTTAACTGGGACAACTGACCCACCAATTCATTCAACCCATTTTAAAAGACACGTGTTGAATCTTATGCCGAGCTTGATTCAAACATTCCTTTTAGTCCTAAGGACACATTTGATTCTCAAAGTTTGTCGTCATTTGAAATTATATGGAATTATTCAAGAGAAACTGTAGCCTAACAGAAACTCTCATTTTTGGACCTACGCATTCCATGCATTTACAGTTTCCAAAAAATTTACTTAATATTTTAGTCTGGATTTTTGCCAAGAAAGTTTCAGACATTTTCATGATCAAAACTATCTCCGAGAAGCGTTCTTCCATGAAATGAACTGAAATGCTCACTTCGTTCTAAAAATTGGAAGCAATTTTGCGTATAATCAGTACGCCGAGTCGTGGAAAATGAAAATGGCTTAAATCGGCGGGCTTGTGAGTTTGATACGTGTTAATTAAAATCCTAATGAGGCGAAACCTGGGGCGAAGTTTCCATAGATTTCTTGCTCACTGTGATGTGCGTGCGCTTGAACATATTCTCCAAGACCGACCCGTTCCAGAACGGAAAATTGACCAGGTATTCTGCGTATTTTTAGGAATCAAATACACTGTATTTTCTAGCTTTCCCCCAAAATACTCAAATTTTCAAAATAAATTAAAAATTTCATTCGCAGGATTTCCTGTTGCCTTCTAACATAATGTGAGTTGGCTAAATTGTTTCAACAATGAACATCGTAAACATTTCTTGTTTTAAATTTTGCTTGCTGTGCGAGAAATCCAAATGTTTGTCTTCAAAAACCAATCATTCTACACATTTTCATAACCTTTACAGTGATGTGGATAATATGGTATACATCTAATTCAGCTAATAATTCCACTCCTTCCTTTTTTGAAGGTCCATTTGGTAATTTGCATTAAAGGAAACCGTTTTAAGGGATATATTATCTTTACGACTCTGAGCCTTTGGAAAATCAGACTTTAAGCATTTAAATTTATCTACGGGGTAGGAAAAGGAAATAATGCTATCCTTTCAAATTTGTTTAATCAAAACTATGGCATTCTTGTAGATGAAAAAGAAATTAACCGTAGTGCTCAGTAAATCATAGAATATTAGGATGACACATGCATCAAAACCCCAAAAGTAAGGGCATAGATTGAATCTCGTGATCTCGATACAATTTAAAAAAAAATTGAATCTCTTGAAAATTGTATGCGTGGAGTTTTTAATCAATAAATCAATTCATTTGTAGAAGCGCGAAGTATTTTTAAAAGTGCCTGACAGCAGCTGCCAGGAACATCTGACCGAAGGAATGTTGTTAAATCGATATACTGTAATGTTAGATTATAAACATATCTTTTAGCACATAACACAGGTGGAAATCTTCTGTATAGTACATGATTTCAAATGAAATTTATTAAATTATTTAAAAACGTCTCCAGAATTCTTCCAACGAATAAATTGCATTTTGAACACAACGGGAAAGGCTTTTCTGATGATTATTTCTGTGAACCATTGCTTTAATGGATTTCACTTGCAACCTTAATTCATTATGCGGGTATTTTTTCAGTCATGTGATTGTTATTTTTTTGGATTTCGGGGGAAATTCAGAGTAGAATATGCGCGCCAAAATTTCTGAACCCTGCAAATCGGTGTAATCGGTGGAAAGGAACGAATAAAACGGAGTCCAGCTGCAATTACTGTTCTGGAAATTGTCAAGTAACTATTAACTGGCCATACGACGCATACACAGTACTGTAATTCATAATTAAAATTGGTCCATAACAGCCTCCCGAAAATGGTTTTGATATTTTTGGATTCGCTTTTCTAAAAGACTCCAACCCGGATCCGTATAGAAATATAATTCTTCATTGAGCGGCATAAAAAAATAAATCACTGCCCAAAAAAATGTTGTTATAGTGAGAGTTACAAGTTACATTTTCTGAAGCCACCTCCTGCCGTACACCCCCTTGATCATTCATCATACACGTGTGTGCGTCCCAGTGAACGCAGCATACTGTACATGACATACCCACACACGTACGGGGGGGGGGGGGGGGGGGNCTGTTGGCGCTAATTTTGGGGCTGCTGCGGCCGTTTCGGGCTAACTGGGCTGGTCGAGGTATTTATGCTGAAGCTTCCGGGTTAGGTTTTACGACCTGTCGTGTGTTCTTGGGTGGTAGCAAAGAAACATAGTTTCTGCTGACTATTTTCGTCTAGTTTTCTGAATGATTATTATTCCCATGATTTACCTTGTTAAGAATAAAGCTTTGAAATGGGGAGCAGAAGCGAGCAGAAGCATCAAACCTGCCTGATGAGAATTTTCACCCATGATTCTTATGTCTCCTGTAATTTACATGGTCAGTTTTACTGATGTCTAAATTCATTCTTGGCTATTTGTTGGGCATGCATGCCAGGTACATTAACATACTCTAAATTCCTGGAAGTAAAACTATTCCCCCCTCCTAAAAATCGTGGTACCAGGAACATCCTGGCACCACAGAATCCTTGATGATAACTTTTCCTACTCTGATTCTCAAGTAAAACCTTGTGAAGGTTAATTATTAATTTTTGTATATAAGTTGCTCCATTTCCATAAGTCAATCAGATTCAGTTCAACTGTGTTATCCAATTTATTCCCATTACTCCTGGCAAGTTGAGCTGGTTGAGTCATTTATTCATATTTGTGTTGTGAAATATACTTTATCCCAAGGTTTAGGGGCTGCTATTGTGTGTTCTTGGGTTGTAGCTGTGAGAAAAGGAATGTGTGCCAAATAAAATTTCACAAAGAGGAAAAGAGAGTGATACAAATTAATTGCTTTGAATCAAATAAAGTCTTGAAGAGATGCTTTTAGTTCTGACAAAGTCTGTCAAGTAAAGGTTCAGTGCTTATGGAATTTTGCAAATAGAGATGAAAGAAAAACACTTTTGAGCAGCTGGGCTGCAGCCGGGACAATTTTGTCCTATTTTAAGATGGCTTATTTTGGAGATAGGAATTTGAGTTCACAGTTCAGGATTTTGCCCAATACCCAAAAGCTTCTCTACCTGGAGATCCGCTTGGGTTTGCAGCCCAAATACAAGTGTGTTTGATCGGAAGAATTCAGGAATCAGGAAAGGAAGAGTTAAAGGACAAGAAATATGAAGGATAATAGCTTATCCAGAAATGTTCTTGCTGGGCCTGGGAACCAAACTTGGGTTTGGTTCACTGGCTCCAGAAGAAGCTACAACATTTTTGAAGGATTAGTGAGGAAGAATTACTTGTCTGGCGCCAAATTGTTGGCTTGCCAAAGTTTTTTCCAACAGTAGCAAAGAAACATCGTGTCTGCTAAAAAAAATGTTGCCTTTTTTCCAAATGCTTATTAGTCCCATGATTTGCCGTCATGAGAAATATTTGAAATGGGAGAGTCAGAAAGTGGGCAGGAAAATCAAATTTGAGTGAGAATCATTATCTACGATTCTTGCCTCTTCTGGGTTTAATTCAATAATATATACTATACGGGGGGCCAAGAAAAGTGAACTATTTTTTACTCGAAATGGCTCAGTAGCAAATCGAGCTGCATCAATGAAAAAAAGGAATGAAATTTTAATCAATTCCCTTTCAAATGGTGCATAGTTTTATGGTCTCAACTCTCAAGTGCCACGGCATGGACACAAGAACCATTTGAATGAAAAGTTTCCACACAAAAAATTTCAGGCAACTCTTCCCACTAAGCTGATCTCCTCTGAGGCTGAGGGAGATAATTAGAGTGCAGGACCAGTGATTTAAGCTCACTGAAAAATTCCCTCATGCAAAAATACCTTCAATTTATATTCTTATCAAGTCTGTTAAGTGTAATTCAACACAAAACGTTCCCATTTACACTAAAAGGAGGAGTATTCGCACTACGACTTTTTCAGAGTCAGATATCAATCTAAATTGACGAATGGCTTCAAATTTGATGAAGTAGAAATAGCCGCGAATATTACTTGATGACTCTCTGTTAAATTTCCGAAGGATTATTGTAAAGCTAAGTTTTTCGCAAGTGGACTCAGTAGCTCATAAGATCTCTCACCGAAAAGCGCAAAGGTTAAATTTATTTTTTAAATTATCACCCACAAAGTTAATTTTTTTTATAAAAGTGGATTAGTCATTCGCAAATTCATTCCAGAAACAGACTTTCGTTTCATCGAGGCGTCGACAAAATTGGATCGTATGACGTCAATGATCAAAATATTTTTCATTAGCTAACCACATTTTAATATTAGGTCACCTTGATTATGTATTATTTTTGCCCACTCTAGGAACATTTTTCGAAAGCCTGAGCATAACAGTTTTATCTGGACGTTATATTGCGTCTGTCGCAGCGAATGAAATTATACTAAGGTGGGGTCACATCGCAGTAAACATGACTGTGAGGTTCATGGATGTGCTCCACCCAGAGATTCATGTTCAGCTTTCAAAAATCTGGAAAGATGTAAAAATGTGCGTTTACAACTCATAAACCGTCATTTTCCCACAATACATTATTCTTCTGTATGGTTATATTTCCTAGATTTTTGTCCACCCCGTTGTATTTTGTGTAGATAGTTGAAGAAATAATTAGATGGACGTCGAGGAAAAAGTCTATTTGTCCATTTAGGACGGAGGTGAGCTTCAACTGGTGATTCTCATAAATGAGAACCTCTGAGACATTAAAAATTTGATTTACCCAAGAGAATCAATGTAATTTATACAAATCTTCTTCCGAAAGTATACGTAGAACACGGACAGGAAAAATTAAATTTTTTGGCCTTTCTGAGATTTTAAAAACTCATTAAAGGCAAAAGTAGATCACTTTGTACAAGTCCCTCCGATCAGTGGAAGAAATTTAATGTACTGTATACTTTTTTCCGCGATATATTTTATTCCCCTGCTCTTGTATATTTTATACAAATGTGCTGTGCATGATAAAATTGCATACAAGCTCCAAAATTTTTTCATTTGGTTCAGTTAAAAGTTTGATGCATTATAAACACCGAATGCCCTTAAAAAACTATTCACAAAATGCACAAAATCTCCCTTTAAAATCCGTAAAATTGTTAGTAGCCAACCCTTTATATATCATCTGTGTATGACGTAGTCATCAGTCCTAAAATATACCGAAACCACTCTGGAAAATTAATTTGCAAAGCTTTGAACCCCCGCGTAACTGCCTCATAACTCTTAAATGCTGGAAAGCAATGGAAGAAATGAGCCCAAGTAATTTTTTACGCGTCTCCACCCTGTACAATAACTAAAATCCTGCGAAATCCGGTATTCAAACTTTAAAATATGAGGTAAATGCCGCAAAAAGATGGTCAATTTTCGAATGTTGCATCAGATTTCGGGTTGTCAAAAGTACTTCCCGAAACGTTCGCGTGCCACCAAGCGATTCAGGTATTCTCAAATGAACAGAGTCTCCTTTGTGCGATCGTGTTGGGCGTAATTTTTTTGCCAAAAATTACTGGCTCACGCGAAAAATGCCTCATTTTGAGGTTGGGGAAATATGTGTACCACCGACTCTCTGCTAATCATATCGCACTGTTTAAGCCCTAAAAAAATAAAAAAATATAAAAGTATGGTTGACACGAGCTGCGATTCCGGTGATTTGAGTAACTCGAGGCACGGAAATAATTTCCCAGACGAAATTCTACCTTCCACTCCTTGACCCGGATTTTTCAGGTTGACAAGGAAATTACGACTCTGACGAGGATGATTTTCTCCTCTTCCTTCTCCCCAAATTTGACCTACCTGAAGTAGAGCTGAAGCTAGTCGAAAGCCGGGTCACAAAGTTCACTCCAAGGTTCAATGAACAGGATGAGCTGGATGACTGATGTCGGATAACTGAATATTAGCCATATTTTTAAAAAAAATCTTGGGTTTCCGTTCCGCATTTTTTTGCCTCGCATGCATAATTTTTCTTCGACCCTTAAATGCTGATAATAAGCAGTTCAACTCGTCTTTTTTTTATGCGTTTAAATTGGAGCGAAGGCGTGGTTTTCCATCGACGCCCGGAAAAACAGCTTTAATTTATTTATCTGGAAATGTTGTGACGGAAAAAATTGGAATCATGATAATTTATATTTATTGTGAGAACAAGCGTTAATCCATAAAATATAATTTAAAAAAACCCAATTTTCAATCTCACCGGCTAGAATATTAAAGTTTCTAAATGAGTTTCCGAAGTCCGATTTTTGCATTAAAATATCCGATTTCGATTTGCTGATTTTATATATTTATCTGAGAATCACGAAACTTTCGGATGCAAATTTCTAAAAGCTATTCAAGAGAATGTTATCATGTGTGAGGTGCTAAAAACTTGCAGAAGCTGAAAAAGTAAACCGTTTAAAAATGAAAGAAAAGCAGTTGGTATTCCTTTCTAATACAGTGCATGCGAATTTGGAAATTAAAATATTTGTTAGAGCTGAAACTTTTTCATTTCGAGCCAAGTAATGCACTTGATTGCATTTCATTTTTCCGGATTACCCTCATTAAAATACCAACAAAATTGTTGAAGATTATTCAGTACAGTGTGCTTGATATATCATTTAAAACGCGCGAAACGCATTAGAAAATTCGTGGCCTGTTATTGAATCTGTATTTTTATTTTATTTATAGTTTAAATTAAATATTTCAGAAATCACTCACGTCCGGTTCTTGGAAAAATCTGAATTTTTAAACAGGAGTTGGGTCCTTGGCCCCTTGAGTTAATTACGCTGCCCTCGTGTAATTGAGAACCACAGGAACCCAAAAGCTTCTGGCCCAGGACATCAAAGAATAGAAATTATTCTTCAAGTACCTCTCCGTAACCGATTCCTGGGGGGGTTCAAATGGAGTAACCCATGATACGGGTATTTCTTCTCCTAATTATACAACCTGGGCAGCTTTGATCCCGGATTTCAGTCTTTGAAACCACCACCTGGTGCCCAAGCCAACCTTCTCAGCCCAACTGCTTGGGAAACCAGGGACAATAAAACAAGTACCGCATTAGAATAATTGGATCCCATCCATTAGGTGAAATTGCATTCCGGTAATCAATCTAATCAAGGCTGCTTGAATCGCTTCAACCTCAATTCTGCTAATGGAAAAAGGTTCCTTTTCCTCGTCGGGGGTTTTCTTTTCTGTTTTCGAAGGATTCGAAATCTTATTTCGGCCCGGGTTTCAGCGTGAGTTCCTAGAGTGGATAATTTTTTGTGGATTTCGGAAATGTTTTCCATGCAAATTGTTCAGGAGATTGCGGCATTCTGGATCGGTTTACACATCAAAGAGCATCAGGAGCATGGAAGTTTGGTGGACCGCAAAAAGCCGGGGCAAAAGCAAAAACTGAATTGGACATCGAAACCTGCCAGATGCACAAAAGCCGCGCCAAAAAATGACCTAATGCGAAAATCGAAGCCTGCAACTGTCCCCCCTCTGCTAAACCATTCAACGAAGCTGTCCACAAATAAATCCCGAAAACTTTAAGCCGGACTATATAGGAAAGAAAAGAAGGGGAAATAGATAGCAATTTTTTTTGCAAGGGAGGAAACTATTGAAAAAGGTGGGGGGGGGGGAACCGCTAAAAGAACCCGACAGACGTTGAACTCGAGCAGAAAAAAAGCAGCGGAACGAACCGTGGATGATTTACGGTCTGGAAATCGCGCAGTTTTTCCGCAAGGCCTTCTCTGTGTTGACGGCCTTTTTGCCGATTTCCGCGCCACACGTGCCAAACTTTTTTTCCCCCCTTCCATATCCCCCCTTGCTCTTGTGTTTTGAGAAAGATTTATGATGCATCTCATACCTCCTGAAACATGTCCGTCCCACGAAATTTCCACAACTCTTCAGACCGCGAAATTCATCACGAGACCCATTCCGCAAACGGACCAGAAAAACAAGGGGGGAATAAGGGAAATGGCAAGTAAAGGTAAACCCGTTGTTTTTCTGCATGATGATCTTTCCTCTTGATGGATTCCTGAACCAAAGTTGTGTCTCTGATGAAATTCAAAAGCGGACGTCGTATAATCTCGAAATTTTAATTTCGAAAAATTTACAGTTCAGCCTCTTGAAGTCAATGCTCACTAACTCAAATTTCCTCTGAATCCCTGGCCATTACCTTGAAACTGAAGCAACTTTTGAACTTCCCCAACTTGAAAAGTTTTGGTTCTGATCTTGAATTGAATCCAAAGTATATTTTGGCGAAATTCAACGAAAAATATTGTTTCATTTTTGCAATTTTAATTTCAGAAATTTGGTTGAACAGACTACAAGGTAAACATTCTCTGCGAAAATGTTCGCAACAATTTTCGACAAACGTTGCTTCTGGTTCTTTTGCTGTGGAGAGTCCACCAGTAATATTTTTAATGTCGAGCCTCTTGAAGGCTAACCTGCCTAATTTAAATGTATTTTGAATCTCTGGCCATTAGCCTCAAGACTAAGGAAATTTGAACCACCCCAACTTGAAGATTTTGGCTCTGACCTCCCTCAACCCTTGGATGGCAAAGGGGTTGTTCCCATAATTCAGAAATGCCTGAAATTTTCAGGTTAGTGGGTTTTGGTTCAACCAAAGGTTACCGAAACAGCACCTAGGCAGACTGCCGAACGTCAAGAAATCTTTGGAAATGCCAAATGATGGAAATTGGCAATGTTCAAAATATAACCCCCCCCCCCGAATCTAATAATTTGACTAAAGGTTGAAAAAATTCTTCCTTCAGATGGATTTTCCCAACCCCTACAATTTTTCTCCCAGGAAAAATATTTAAACGAAATATTCAACGAAATATTAATTTCTTAGCTAGGCTTTATCTACCACTTTAATATTTTTCATCATTTCAAAGTGTGTATATGGAAAAATCATTGCTCCGCTGATTTTTCTGTTCGTCAATGTAAACAAATCCGGCCAAATTCCATCTCTGAAGTTTTAATTCAGCCACAGCATCATTTAAAAAATCTTAATCACGTCTTTACCATGTCAGCAACACTACAGAATTTTTGAATGTGGGACTGAGGATTATCAAGTTTTTAACTCAGAATATTCCAGAACACTGTAGGATCTATAACAAGACCTAGCTTGAGCCTGTGTTTATTTTACGAGGATTCCGTTCATTCCATGACTTGGAAACTTCCTATTAAAAAATGAAAGAACAACCTTCGCATTCTGCAGCATTATCACAAACGTTGAGAAGATTATAATTGTTTTTTGTGTATGTGGATCGATATGGTTTTTAAGCAATCTGGGACATTGTCCCATTTTCCAAGTCTTGATCAGTTGGGATCTTGAAAAAATTCTTCCTTCAGATGGTTTTTCCCAAACCTTACAATTTTTCTCTCAGGAAAAACATTTCTTAGTTAGGCTTTATTTACCACTTTAATATTTTTCATCATTTCAAAGTGTGTATAGGGAAAAATCATTGCTCCGCTAATTTTTTGTTTCTAAAGCATTGATTGCTTTAGGAATTTTAGCATTGTACAGAAGTTTTCGTATGATGAAGTGCACTTGAATTATTCATTATCTCTTTGTTCTCCTAGAAGTACCAGAGTGACGAGAAATAGAAACAGTAGCGAGGTAATGATCAGACATAACTTCAGAAATGACACCCCAACCATTCAACGTATTCTTTCGAAAAAAACGCGAGACTTTCAGCCCTTATACAACCAAGCCTGGTTATTTATTGAAATCTAATGAAATTATAGAAAATGTAGGAAATATGGGCCATATCCATAGTACGCATCTTGCCGTGCCTTCGTGGGTGGATATAAAAAATGAAAAGTAATGTACAATACTTATTCAATACTTGTATCTCGCGTTGGAGAGGCATAAAACCTTTTCTTCCCTATAGTTTATCATAATAACCCAACACGTTGGGTTGCATGCTGCATCTGTGTAAAATGAATTCTTTACTGGGTGAATTCAGCAGTTTTGAAAGAGCTCTTCTTTGTTTTTCAATCTTTTGGTTATACAGTAACTTTTTACGGTTTATGACTGCGGAAAACTTATCTTATTTACATGCAATTTTGGGATTTTCCCCGGAGATTCAGGTGACATTTCTAACGACAAACAATGTTAGGTATCATTGGTTTAGCAATATGTGATCATAATACAGGATTATGTGGTGTAAAAATAATTCACTAGATCTCGAGCTATCCCTATACAGCATTAGTAGATAAATCCAGATGACCTCTGCATTAATACTAAGCATAATACAGTAATTGCATAGCATTTATTCATACTTCAGAATGTGAGGCGTTCAACAAAAAAAATCCGATGATCAAAATATTTCAGTGATATTTCATTGCTGTAATTCTGTGTTACGTTGGGCAGTATTTATTATCGATATACGGTACGTCAAACTCGTATACATCATTTCTGGTATTTATAACTTCAGCTTGTTAATGATATCACTAAGACTTGCACTAGCAAGTGTGAACTACGCCCTAGTTACGTTAGAAATTCCACAACCAGTTACTATTCTAGACAAATTTGAAGTGACACTACTGGGAAACAATCAGACCGTGCAAAAAGTTCCTTTGTTTATCAAAGTCCCAAAGGGAAAACATTTTGTTCCGGCAGCAGGTTTTGGCGAGAAAAACGCTGCAATTATCGGCCGCCACCCCGAAAATTAGGTTGCACGTTTTTCGAAATCTTTCGGGGAAATCGGAAAAAAGCATTTTAAGCAAGCGGTCACGAACTCATTGTATATTCTAATATTCATAAACAGTCGCAATATTTTTCAAAACCGAGATTTTTGTGGCCTACTCGATGCGGTTCACAAAGCATTACGACCTGAGCAGCTTTTTTTTCGCAGAAATATAATTGTCAAATATACGAGGACAGTGCCAAATCATTTTACGTGAACGGAATGCCCTGTGCTTCATAAAATTGGGTAACTCCTCAGCTGTTATCATTTATATTTTCATACGTGTAACTGCAGGTGGATTATCCGTATTGCACCGGAGGAAAATGTAGAGCCCAGTTACTCGGACGTTTTTTGAGCCATTTTTCTTGTCAGAGGAAGGGATGATGATGATGTTCGACGCCGGGCTGGAATTAATAGCGGCTTGAACAGCGTGGGACTGAATAATTGAATGAACCCCGCGAACTGAAAGGATCCATCGCGTTAATTGAACTCCGCGGCTCACTTTTGTGCGCAAAAGGCGGTACCTGCGCCTCCCCCGTTTTTCTTTTAATAAAAACTCACGGCGTGCACACACCCAGTGTACCTATGGTAACGTGTCTGTTTTGGGCCAAGACACAAGAGAAAAAACAATAAATTATTTTTATTTTTTTTGTGATTCCATTGAATGGTATCTCAATGTTTCAGGGGACTGCTAGAAACGTAAGAAAAGGAAGCTATACGATGTACAGGGTGGCACTGACGATCTTTACCCGCTTTCAAAAAAAAATAAAAAACAGCAATTATCTGGAGTAAGACCGGGGAAGAAAACTGCTTTGCACAGGGAGGCACAGAAAATTCAGAGGACCAATAATTTTGCAACCACAGAATGATTAAAATTCAGTTTTATTTCGGTGGCATAATTTTAAAAATGTCGTATTAACATTGTTTTTAAGATTTAAAAAAAAATCGAAGTGTGAAAGAATTGCCGGAGTAGACAAAATTTGCCTTATCCGTGAAATACAATAAAATTCCAGAACCATGCATAATAAAAAAAAACAGAGGTCGGTTCTGTGAAAATAAATTTTATAGTTCCAGGGACTGAAAAAATATGAAAAGGAAGCTGTAATCTAAAGGGTGGCACAGGCAATCGTTTACCGCTCTCAAAACAAAACAAGAGATTATTCATTGCTTATAAAATGTGGAAGTTTTCATTTCGAAATCGATTAAAATTTTCAATTGAATTGCTTCTGATTTGTTTTTCTTTCGTATTTTGACATTCATATTATGGCTCTTGAAGAAGATGAAAAAGTTATGCCTTGAAAAGCTTGCTGGAGTAAAAAAAAAAAAAGGTTTTCCTTCCGCAATACTGTATAAATAAACGTACTTTGGTTCTATAGAAAATAAATTCAATTAAACGTGTTTCTTGAAGTTCGATGGACTGAAAACTTCAGAAAATGAAGCTACCATTTATACAGGGTGGTACCGACAAAATTTTCGTTTCCCACATTAAAAAAAAAAACTGTTGGCTGCAGAAAATCAAGAAAGAAAACTGTAATGCGCTTGGCGGCAAAGAAAATCATTCACCTCTGTCCAAAAATTAGCATAAAAACCGTACAATACCGTCACTAAAATTTCATTTTTGTAAATGTTTTTGAGTCAATTTTCTTACGCATATATTTTGACAGCCATATCATGGTATTTAAAGACAATAAAAACCTACACCATGAAAGAACTGCTGGAGCTGTCGCGAATATTTTAACGGATACATTAAATTAGACACGCTAGCTTTGGAGAACCCGAATTCCCCGACGAATTTAGTCTTTCATTTCTTATCTGTGTGGGAATCTCGGAAAACCTTGGTTCCCACAGATGGTCAGCAGCCTCCAAGGCTTCAATTCATTACAGATGTCCTTCTACAGCCTTCAAGGCTGTANACGTTGGGTTGCATGCTGCATCTGTGTAAAATGAATTCTTTACTGGGTGAATTCAGCAGTTTTGAAAGAGCTCTTCTTTGTTTTTCAATCTTTTGGTTATACAGTAACTTTTTACGGTTTATGACTGAGGAAAACTTATTTTATTTGCATGCAATTTTGGGATTTTCCCCGGAGATTCAGGTGACATTTCTAACGACAAACAATGTTAGGTATCATTGGTTTAGCAATGTGTGATCATAATACAGGATAATGTGGTGTAAAAATAATGCACTAGATCTCGAGCTATCCCTATACAGCATTAGTAGATAAATCCAGATGATCTCTGCATTAATACTATTCATAATACAGTAATTGCATAGCATTTATTCATACTTCAGAATGTGAGGCGTTCTACAAAAAAAATCCGATGATCAAAATATTTCAGTGATATTTCATTGCTGTAATTCTGTGTTACGTTGGGCAGTATTTATTATCGATATACTGAACGTCAAACTCGTATACATTATTTTAGGTATTCATAACTTCAGCTTCTTAATGATTATCACGTTCTGAACGTGATCGTTCACACTTGATGCGGGATCAATGCAATCTTTAAGGTGTTGGTCAATGATAAGATCTGTTTAAACTTCACTGTGATGACCCTTTGTTAGTCTGGCACGTTTTTCAAGGAAACTTTATCAAAGTCCCAAAGGGAAAACATTTTGTTCCGGCAGCAGGTTTTGGCGAGAAAAACGCTGCAATTATCGGCCGCCACCCCGAAAATTAGGTTGCACGTTTTTCGAAATCTTTCGGGGAAATCGGAAAAAAGCATTTTAAGCAAGCGGTCACGAACTCATTGTATATTCTAATATTCATAAACAGTCGCAATATTTTTCAAAACCGAGATTTTTGTGGCCTACTCGATGCGGTTCACAAAGCATTACGACCTGAGCAGCTTTTTTTTCGCAGAAATATAATTGTCAAATATACGAGGACAGTGCCAAATCATTTTACGTGAACGGAATGCCCTGTGCTTCATAAAATTGGGTAACTCCTCAGCTGTTATCATTTATATTTTCATACGTGTAACTGCAGGTGGATTATCCGTATTGCACCGGAGGAAAATGTAGAGCCCAGTTACTCGGACGTTTTTTGAGCCATTTTTCTTGTCAGAGGAAGGGATGATGATGATGTTCGACGCCGGGCTGGAATTAATAGCGGCTTGAACAGCGTGGGACTGAATAATTGAATGAACCCCGCGAACTGAAAGGATCCATCGCGTTAATTGAACTCCGCGGCTCACTTTTCACGCGTTTTCCGCCATGGACGCGGAGGGGGCAAAAAGAAAATTATTTTTGAGTGCCGCACGTGTGTGGGTCACATGGATACCATTGCACAGACAAAACCCGGTTCTGTGTTCTCTTTTTTGTTATTTTTATTTTTTTTGTGATTCCATCGAATGGTATCTCAATGTTTCAGGGGACTGGTAGAAACGTAAGAAAAGGAAGCTATACGATGTACAGGGTGGCACTGACGATCTTTACCCGCTTTCCAAAAAAAAAAACAGCAATTATCTGGAGTAAGACCGGGGAAGAAAACTGCTTTGCACAGCGAGGCACAGAAAATTCAGAGGATCAATAATTTTGCAACCACAGAATGATTAAAACTCAGTTTTATTTCGGTGGCATAATTTTAAAAATGTCGTATTAACATTGTTTTTAAGATTAAAAAAAATCGAAGTGTGAAAGAATTGCCGGAGTAGACAAAATTTGCCTAATCCGTGAAATACAATAAAATTCCAGAACTATGCATAATAAAAAAAACAGAGGTCGGTTCTGTGAAAATAAATTTTATAGTTCCAGGGACTGAAAAAATATGAAAAGGAAGCTGTAATCTAAAGGGTGGCACAGGCAATCGTTTACCGCTCTCAAAACAAAACAAGAGATTATTCATTGCTTATAAAATGTGGAAGTTTTCATTTCGAAATCGATTAAAATTTTCAATTGAATTGCTTCTGATTTGTTTTTCTTTCGTATTTTGACATTCATATTAAAAGAAGAAGAAAAAGTTATGCCTTGAAAAGCTTGCTGGAGTAAAAAAAAAAAAAAAAGGTATTCCTTCCGCAATACTGTACGTACTATAAAGAAACGTACTTTGGTTCTATAGAAAATAAATTCAATTTAACGTGTTTCTTGAAGATCGATGGACTGAAAACTTCAGAAAAAGAAGCTACCATTTATACAGGGTGGTACCGACAAACTTTTCGTTTCCCACATTGAAAAAAAAACTGTTGGCTGCAGAAAATCAAGAAAGAAAACTTTAATGCGCTTGGCGGCGAAGAAAATCGTTTACCGCTGTGCAAAAATTAGCATAAAAACCGTACAATAACGTAACTAAAATTTCATTTTTGTAAATGTTTTTGAGTCAATTTTCTTACGCTTTTTGACAGCCATAATTATGGTGTTTAAAGACAATAAAAAACGTACAGCATGAAAGAACTGCTGGAGCGAAGACAATTTTTTTCAGTCTGCAATACATTTTTTTTCTGAAATAAGCAACGCAAAAGATTTTTTGAAAGGTTAAAACGAGATCAATGCTGCTATCTGGCTTCCGTGACAACAGAAGCCCCATCTGTGCTGCATTATATCATGATCTGTAAAATGCGTACGTATTTTAGAGTTTTTAACCCATGCTTTGGCATACAGTACTTGGAAAGGAGCTGTAAAATCATTTCTGAGAAATGCAATATGCTCTAGATCTGAACTTCCTTAAGCTCTGCAACCAACGAAGCAGAAAATCCTAGATTAAATATAAATTTTGCCTGCTTATTGCAAAAGAAGAACCTCTCAATGTCTCTCTCTAACAGTTTTATTTCTAGAAAAAGCTAAAATTTTCTTCAGCTGCTGTGTTGGTAAAACCATGAAGGTAGAAAATATCTTTGAAATTAGGAATAAAAGAAGGAAATATTTTAAATTTAAAATCATAAAGAAAATAATTGTCCTATGTCCCAGTTCCGCGAGTATATATTTTGTTCAAGGGATGATTTGTTCTAAAATTTAAGATAATCGAAATTTTCAAGAAAATTTGTGAACGCGTTGCTGACTTCGTGTGATTTAGAATTTTGGTGTGGAGTACTGTACCTATTTTATCCCAAGGATACATTTTTGAACAGCGACATTTTTTTCTTAATTTATTGGTTCACGGTTTGTAAGGAGAAAGGTATTTTTCACCCTCCGCTCATAAAATCCTTGCGATGAAAAATACCGCAAATAAATTATGCTTGATAATGAGCATCTCTGAAAAAAATTAACCAGATGTTTTGTGTCCAAGTTCCACGAGTATATATTTTTTTTTTTGAAGGGATGATCGGGTTCTTTATTTGAAATAATTAACGTTATCAAAATATTTTATGAACGAGTTTCTGACTTGGTTTGATCAAACATTTTTGTGTGAAATATTGGTTTTTCCAAGACTAAATGTACACACACACACAAAAAACGATAATTTTTGTGTCATATTTATTGGTTCACGGTTTGTGAGAAAAGTCTTTTTAAGCTGCTTCGCTCGTAAAATCTGTGACTTTTAGAATATCTTTCAAAAAAGACAGGAAATGAATTATGCTTGATGATGAGCTTCTCTGACAAAATTAACCAGATGTCCTGCGTGTCCCAGTTTCGCGAGTATATATTTCGCTGGAGGGATGATTGGGTTCTTCATTTTTACGTCTGGGTTCCGGGTGACGCCATCCACGGGGGAACTGGGACGGCCTGACCAGCACACGGTAGGAAGCGGCGGTGCCTGCACTAATTAGCCGATACGAAGTCACGAGACACGGTAAAAGCCACAACTACCAAAACACTAGACGCGCACTGCCGGTTCCCCAGAAAAAAATGTTGTTGTTGCTTGTACAGTACCACACTTGGTTTGTTCCCTTTTTGTTTTGTGAAGGGTGGGCATTTTTTTACCGTCCTTTTGTGTGTGTGTGTGTGTGTGCCAAACTCCCGTTTGAGACCTCATGTGAAGAACGGGTTAGAATGCGTTACTGTTCTGAAGAATACCTTGAACACGGGGGGAAGAAGAATTTTTTGCACGGTTTTGAAGAGGGTTTGGCCATTTTGGTGCTCAATAGAAGTAGGGTTCGCTTGGATTTTCCATGATTTACCTGCCAAAAATATCGGTCTCCTTCTTACTTTCTTTTGCAAAAGCAGGCAATATTTCAAAATTATGCACTGCCATATGGATAATGTGCTGCGATGAACAGAATCAGGGTCTATGAAAAATTAAAATAATTAGAATATTACGGAGCTACAGCTGAGAAGATCATGGAAATTGCAAATTTCATAGAAAACAGAAAAGTCTTGAAGCCTTCAAGGAGAGCCTCAAATTTTCAACTAACAAAATATAATTTTGAATCATGCTTTCAAAAAGCAAGCTTGCAGTGATTCCAAGAAATAACTTTTAAATCGACAATTTGACTCGCCAGAATTGAGTTAAATTCAGAAACACTTATACAGGTAGACTACTCTTTACAAAAAAATGCGAATTACCGGGAAAATATTGTTGTAGAGAGAATTTCCTTGTAATAGAGAACCCCTGAATCATCGTGAGAGAAGCATATGGGAAAACAATTTTATGTAGAGAAAATCGTTTTAGACGAGATCATCGCAGAAAGAGTGTCAGCCTGTAATGTACAGTACACTACTATGTTGAAAAGGGTTGTTTAAAAATTTTTTTCGAAGGATTCTGGTTGAAAAAATGATTGGAAATGGGATTGGAGCACCTTGATGGGGTAACCTTGAAGAGAACCTGCCCCCGGGGGATGATTTCAACCCTGATAACCTTTTGTGGAACCTTCGAGTTCATCGGCTTTGAGCGCATCCGGATGCAGAAACTTGAATATTTTTTTATCGTAAAATAATTAATTGAAAATAGAGTATTTTGTCTCAAACACGATGAAATCCGTGTGATGGATGAATATATCTGTTGCCTCTTTTGAAGCGTCAACTTTTGAGATGCGGGTACCTGACTAACTTTGTAATTGTATTAAAATAAAAAAAACTAATGTGAGGTTCAGTTTGTTTTTTCTTGAAGTCGAATTTTCAGATTCTGTTACATCATACAATATTGAATCTTTTCGAACCATGTCAACAAGCAATTTGTTTTGCACCGAATCAGTTTGAGTTAGTTTTATTCCTTTGAATTATTATACAGTATTAGCACAACTCTTGCGTTGAGGTCTTCCTATTCCAGATAAATCCATAAAATCTCATCATCATTGCGGAGATTTGCAATTGCCTTTTTTATTTTCAATATTGGTTAATATGGTACTGTTCAGGGTTCAGTAATGGTGAACAAAAGGTTTTTTTAACCTCTGTACCTTTGCAATATGAGTTCTGAAGCTTTTTTTTTCCAAACCGATTTGATGAAATACTTTTGAGATTATATGTATTTTTGGCTTATGATGATTCTTTTAAAAGAGAAAACATCTGCACTCCATCCAATCCATTATCAATTGGTGTAAAGAACGGATAATTACACAAAGAAAGTGAGCAACAACCGAGAAGTTCAAGTGCATATAAAAATATGAATTTCTGAAATTTTTCATTCCACTCGGAACTTCATCAAAATGGTCCCTTTCCTGAGTGATTTTTCGCAGTTTCCTCTTTCGGAGAGGAAAAAAAAATTAAATTTTGAAAAATGAAAAATCATTTGTATGAGGATTTCGTTGAATAAGGCAACACTGGACATGGCAACAAATAGCATGCGCCTGAGGGACGTAACAGCTCTGGTTTATCATGATCCATGACGGATTGGTTAACCTCCAACAAAAAGTGTCCCGCGGGAAAACAAAAATAGTGACCGGAAGAAATACTCCGACAAAAAAAAAAGAAGCAACAAATGCTGTACTGGGGTACTGGAAAGTTCAGAGAGGAAACGTGGAATATCAAGCAGGGGAAAAAAAAGAAAGAAGGAAAATGTTGAGGAATCGCTTTTGGACGCGTGCAGAGAAGATCACTCATTGCAAACTGTACTGTATACAGTACATGTAAGAGTAGAATGTACTTATTTGGACACAGGCTTACATGGTTTCTTACTCTCTTTTTCGTCAACTGTTTTCAAGTACCTGTCCCTTTGCATCGAATACATTGATCTGTCTTGACCATGTGACCGGAAAAAAAACAACAACGTGATTTTTTGAAGGCTATTTTTTTCAGAGATAACAACTTTGGGAATACTTTCAAGGTCAAGATCACCCACATATTGAAAAATTAGTACAGTAATTATTGAATTTTTAGTATATGCAATAGTATTGTACTGTATACTGTTTATTATTATTGTTATTTTATTATTAGTATTGAAAAATTAGTGTCAAAGATTGCAACAACAACAAAAAAGCAACCAGATGGTTTTTTTTATTACAGTTGAACCTCTGTAAGTCGAATTTCTAGGGAACAGGAAAAAAAATCGACTTAGAGAGGTTTTGATTTTTGAAGGTTTTGAATTGAGAAAAAAACAATTCTTGCTGTGAGGATTAGTAAAAAAAAATTGCAGGAAATTGTAAATGAGGAGATTCTGGTCCTAAACTTGCCTCTTGATGAGTTTATACTGTGCTAAACTTGGAGGCAGGGGTTCGTTTGCTATGTTTGTCTTTGAATTCCTTTCAAGATGCATCAAATTATTTGTTTTAATCATTTTCTCTTTCATATTTCACAGAAATAATAACCAGAAGGCCTCAGAAAATTCTGCTTACAGAGGTTTTAGAAAAAAATAATTCGAGTTAGGGCAGTTTTTAATGTGTTGATTTTAAGGGAATTTGGACAGGGGCTTGGAAAAAATTCGACTTACAGAGGTTCGACTTATCGAGGTTCACCTGTATTTAGGTTATTTGATTGATTGCAGTTCAGAACAGTTTCAACTGAAGTTTGTCCCAGGGTTGGGCAGAAAAACGTTTCTTTCTTACTTTCCTTCCATCTTCCTTCACATCTTTCCTTTTCTTTGTGCCATGGTCTCTCTTTTCTCTCCTGTACTTCCCTGTGTGTCCCACGCGATTTGATGCGCATCCCCATGCGGCGGAGGCAGGCAGGCAGGCAGGCGCTCTCTGCTTGCCGGCCGGCGCCCTGTTGCAGCTTCAGCCGCGATTCCGCTTGCAGGGGTGCCTCAGTCACTCGCAGCCGCTGGACGAGTGAAGGTGGGCTTGAGCACGGTATTCTAATGTGAATTCTTTCTGTGTGTAGAAGTATGGATGTGGAGAAGGATAATTTCAGAGTGGAATCTCAATTTCAGAGTGGAATCTCCCGCCGTTTTCTGATGAGGAAATTTTTTTTTGACGTGGAATTGTGGACCAAGGGATTTCGTGTATTTCTCAAAAATGTACAGTCTTCAAAGACTGCAAAAAAAAGTTATGTCTGGGCTTAGGAGTGGGTGTGGAGAATGATAATTTCAGAGTGGAATCTCCCGCCGTTTTCTGATGAGGAAAATGGAA
>CAJPEX010003445.1:0-28913 GCA_905338405.1 Notodromas monacha
ACAAGGGTTCCCCTACTTCCTTCCCACGTGCTTGTGTCGCGAACCCGACCTCGACCCCAAGTGCAATGAGTATAGGACCTTCATTTTCGACCACCCTTGTATGTATGTGCAGAAACAAGGTGAGTCTGAATTGGCCTTCATCATTCTAGGATCTAGGTCATTCAAACTCGAGTCGAATCAGTCCGAGTTGTAAAATATTATAGGAGTTGAATGTGCTAGGGTAGAATCTGTAATGTTTTTGAATGATTTTTTAAAAATAAAAACTGATTGAATCTAAAATGCTTTACAGAAATACCAGCTTTGTTCTTCTGGGACCTATTTTATTCTGTAAAAATTTCACTTATGAAAAAAAATATTCGTGTTACAAACGCCCTTTGTACCATTCGCTTTATTAAATATGATTTTTACATTTAATTTTACTTTCTCGTGGATTTTTTAAATCTCTGATTCAAGTTCTAAGTGTGCGGTCTTTCGGCTGTTGTAGCTTCAACTTCAAGTACGAGTACGGCTGACTGAATCATTATATCAAATATAGTACTGGACCTTTCATAAGTCCCTCAAGTTAACAATCATATCAACCTAGATCCGGTCCCATTCAACTTGTTGGTTTTGAAAATTCTGTTTTTCTGAAAAGCGGCCAGAATTTCTCGGAATTCCCATTAATCCCATAATTTATTTAATCGCAGCTAAAGCCAAAAATCGTAAAAAAAGGCTGGCCATTTCTGACTTTATTCGGCAAAAATAATTCGCTATCAAGGTTCTCCCTGGCAATAAAATATCTAATTACCGAATTTTCAAGAAATCTCTCGTAACTTTTCAATGATTCAAGCCGAACGTTATGACAATATTAGAATATGACAAGGTTTCTTCAGAAATATCCACCAAGATATGAAACCATTTCAAGCAGTGGATAAAATTAAAATCTGCGTAGAAATAAAGAGAATAATCTCGAGTATGCTGTACTCATCATTCGAGAATCTAAATTCTACCCATTATTATCCAGGGCACAAGAAAAATAGTCGGACGCTCCCCTTTCGTTGCTAATTTTCGATTCTAGGGTAGCATATAAGAAATCATTATTAATAACGTCAATTATTTCGCAGAATATGAAGATTTATATCAGGTCTCTGGACTGCCTTACTGTGATCACGCCTTGGACCATTGCCAGAAGGATGAAAGGTGTAGCCACCTGATCTACCGCTTTCGACAAGCGTGCAGAAAACGAGATGACCATTGCGTCATGGAATCTAGGTAAGGACCATTTCTGCACTCGAAGACTGACACAGATGCGTTGAACGTGTTCTAAAAAGGTTTATTTACTTAAAATCGGGAAAGCAGATTTTTCACGACGATTTCACTAACCTTGGATTTATTCGCGCTGTTTTGAATCCGAAAATATACCGCGCAGGCCTTCTTTCACATAGTTTTGAATGTCACCGTTAATGTCATCTTGAATGCAGAATATAACTTCAAATGGTGTCGCAAAATAACCGAAGTCAAGTGCACTTATCAAGGTAAACAAGTCAAAGATTTTCTGGATGTGTGAGGAAAAAACCCGCCCACGAGTACTACAGTATTTTGGATAAAAAGCACTTTGAAGCCTCCACACGCACATTTTCTCACTCTTTTAAGACTCACAATTTTAGGTGAATTTTGAGTAATGTGAAGATATATTTTGAATATCTTCTTTGCTGTTTGTTTTGGAATCAATTTGAGGTAGTATGGTTCATTTTCCCAGAATTCCATTGGGTGACTTGATTAGTTGAAGTGCTTTATCCCATCACGCTCGTTGGAAGTGCACCCATCTCTTGTGTCCGTCATAATCAAGGCTTATTATTCACGGTTTTTGTGCGGTTAAAAATCAGAATTGAACAGAATCAATGGTACAGAAGCACGTTTACAAATGTATGTTGCCGTAGTTTGCCCCATGATGAAGCAATTTGCGTTATTTCAAAACACGGATTCAACATTTTATACTATTTAGGGCACTTGGGATTTAGACTCATTCGTTAGTTTTACTGAAAGTATTTGAATTAAGCTCAAATACTCTGCCAAAAAAAAAACATGTAGCATTTTATGGGAGAGAAACGGGTCGTATGGATCCATGATTGGTAATTTATATTTAAAAGTACAGTAATTAAACGCAAAAATCACCGAGAGACAAACTACCGTGTTTTATGATTTACGTAGATGAAGTTGGACTGTGGGTCTAAATTTCCATGAGATGTAGAAGCTATTCAAATTCAATGTTTTTCGCGAAATTTTTACAGGTTTTTTTTTATTATTGCATCAAAGATAAAACAATGGATCAGGATTCGTCAGGAAAGTTGTCTATGAGTAATTTATTTTCATCCGATATTAATTAATTTATGACATATCTCCAGTCTCAAGTTTTCCAGCGAGTGCTGCGCATTTTGACTCTTGTTTTAGGGCACTTTTTTGGGTACGTGTTCATTAAGGCTTGAATAAGGTGCACTCGTGGGCAATGGTGAATCTTGACGCCAATTTGTTCTGTAATTTGCTCACTTCCGCGACTGCCGTATTCTGCATGGGTGGCACGAAATATTTTTTAATCTGATTCCTTGTAAAACTTTTCTATAGATATACATTTTTTCACAAATATTTGCTCAGCGGTCGCAGTCACATTTTTTGTCAAGAAAATAACCCGTAGTGTTCGACTTTTCAGAACTTCCAAAGTGCTTGAGCAAATAAGATGAGAATGCGATGTTATCTAAGCCATGTCGATATCAAGAATCCTAAAAAAAAGCTTGACTACATCGAAAAACCTGCGAGATGGGCAGATTTTTGTAATCAATTAGTTGCTGCAACATTTTCGGTAGTTTTTTAAACTATTTTTTTTTTTGTAGGAGGAGGAAGAAAAATAACATCGGCAACATTGAGAAATTTTGCCGATGTCATACTTTGGTTGGTCAGAGGATTTAAATAAGTTCTCAATAATAGGAATTACAACTGAATTCGGGATTCTCACGGAAGTACAGTATATGACGAAACGTTCAAGTAAGTCTTTGGAACATAAAAAGTAATTGTAAGCAACCGATTGAGCGAATTATTGGTTCTAAAACATTTGAAATAATATTTTCCGATAATTTGTCACAGAAAAGGCTGCTTAAGGAGGAATATCAAGTTGATTAGCAATGAGGTAGTACCTGTCATCACCAGCTGAGAATACTTATCTTTTCAGCAGTGATTTCAAAAATCATATTTCAAAAAAATTATTTCATGCATCTTCTTTTTTCGATTTCCGTTTGAAAAGGGACAGAATAGATTACATATATGATTTCTCAGCCGATTACACATATGTAAAGGAAAAAGTACGAGTTTGTCATTCCCAATAATCCCAACACCCCGAGCTAATCTCAAAGTTCGAGGTCAACTGATTCTTGCTGAGAACAGTTGGAAAAAAGTTAGTTGTAAACCTTTTCCTTCAGTTAACTTGGCTCAACTTTATACCGTCGTGAAGCGCCCAAACTAATTTATAAGTAGTCTCGTCGTCGTGGTATATGCTTTGTGCGCCCACCCTTTCTATCGTCTCGGTCTTCATTCTTCATCCTCATGGCTGTTATCAGTTGGGCTGCCGTTTGGCGTGACGAATGAGGGCTTTTTTCGCATATCAGACCCCGACGACGGAATAATAATGCGCTCCAACGCCCAGTTTTCACTTTTCCTTTATTCAGAATCGCTTCTTTTTTTTCTTTTTTTTTTTGCTGGGATGTATGTATTTATTTCTGTATTTTATCTGTGCCGAAACCAGGAACTTGTTCGACGGTGACTGTTGAGAAATGCAAGGCAGGGTTGCGAATGCTTGTTCCCAAGGGGATGAAGGAAGGGTGCACGAACACAGCGCTTGGGCTGGAGCTGGGGTTCACGTTACTCATATCCTGGAAGTAAAAGCTGGTGGGAACATACATACACGTCTTTGTTCCACTCAGAAAATTGGCCTTGATCTTTCTAGGATCTAGGTCATTTAAATTCGAGTCGAATCAGTCCGAGTTGTAAAATATTATAGGAGTAGAATCCGTAATGTTTTTGAACGATTTTTTTAAATACAAACTGATTGTATCTGAAATGTTTTACAGAAATACACGCTTCGTTCTTCTGGGACCTATTTTATTCTGTAAAAATTTCACCTATGAAAAAAAATATTTGTGGTACAAATACCCTTTGTACCATTCGCATTTTTTTTTACATGATTTTTACATTTAATTTCACTTCGCGTGGATTTTTAAAATCTCTGATTCAAGTTCTAAGCGTGCGGTCTTTCGGCTGTTGTAGCTTCAACTTCAAGTACGAGTACGGCTGACTAAATCATGAAATCAAATATAGTACTGGACCTTTCAAAAGTCCTTCAAGTGAACAATCATTTCAGCCTAAATCCGGTCCCATTCAACTTGTTGGTTTTGAAAATTCGGTATTTTGAAAAGCGGACAGAATTTCCCGGAATTCCCATAACTTATTCATTTGCGGCTATAGCCAGAAATCGTAGCAAAAAATGGTCAGCCGTTTCTGGCTTTATTTGGCAAAAACTATTCGCTATCAAGGTTCTCCCTGGCATTCAAATCTCAAACTACCATATTTTCAAGAAATCTCTCGTACCTTTTCAATGATTCAAGCCAAACGGTATGACAAGATTAGAATATGACAAGATCTCTTCAGAAACATCCACTAAGATATTAAAACATTTTAGGCAGTGGATAAAATTAAAATCTGCGTATAAATAAAGAGAATAATCTCGAGTCTGCTGTTATAATTCGAGAATTTAAATTCTTCCCATTATCCAGGGCACAATAAAAATAGTCGGATACTCCCATTTCGTTGCTCATTTTCGATTCTAAGGTAGCATATGAAAAAATCATTATAAATAACGTCTATTATTTTGCAGAATATGAAGATTTATATCAGGTCTCTGGACTGCCTTACTGTGATCACGCCTTGGACCATTGCCAGAAGGATGAAAGGTGTAGCCACCTGATCTACCGCTTTCGACAAGCGTGCAGAAAACGAGATGACCATTGCGTCATGGAATCTAGGTAAGGACCATTTCTGCACTCGAAAATTGGCACAGATGCGTTGAACGTGTTCAAACAAAGTTTATTTATTTAAAATCGGGAAAGCAGATTTTTCATAACGATTCCACTAACCTTGGATTTATTCGCGCTGTTTTGAATCCGAAAATATACCGCGCAGGCCTTATTTTATAATCATTTTGAATGTCACCGTTCACCAATAGAACAGTCTCGAAGTGTCAGCTTGAATGCAGAATAGAACTTCAAATGGTGTCGCAAAATAACCGAAGTCAAGTGCACTTATCAAGGTAAACAAGTCAAAGATTTTCTGGATGTGTGAGGAAAAAACCCGCCCACAAGTACTACAGTATTTTGGATAAAAAGCACTTTGAAGCCTCCACACGCACATTTTCTCACTCTGTTAGGGCTCACAATTTTAGGTGACTTTTGAGTAATGTGAAGATATATTTTGAATATCTTCTTTGGTGTTTGTTTTGGAATCAATTTGAGGTAGTATGGTTCATTTTCCCAGAATTTCATTGGGTGACTTGATTAGTTGAAGTGCTTTATCCCATCACGCTCGTTGGAAGTGCACCCATCTCTTGTGTCCGTCATAATCAAGGCTTATTATTCACGGTTTTTGTGCGGTTAAAAATCAGAATTGAACAGAATCAATGGTACAGAAGCACGTTTACAAATGTATGTTGCCGTAGTTTGCCCCATAATGAAGCAATTTTCGTTATTTCAAAAACACGGATTCAACATTATAAACTATAGCACTTAGGATTTAGACTCATTCGTTATTTTCACTGAAATTATTTGAATTCAGCTCAAATACCCTGCCACAAAAAAAACATGTAGGGTTTCATGGCAGAGAAATGGATCGTACAGATAGCCATTATCGGCAATTTATGCTGTACTAAAAGTTAATTATGCGTAAAAAATCACCGAGAGACAAACTAACATGTTTTATGATTTACGTAGATGAAGTTGGACAGTGAGTCTAAATTTCCATGAGATATATAGAAGCTATTCAAATTCATTGTTTTCCGCGCAATTTTTAAAGTCTTTTTTCTCATTCTTGCATCAAGGATAAAATACTGGGTCAGAATTCGTCAGGAAAGTTGTCCATGAGTACTTCATTCTCATCCGATATTAATTAATTTATGATATTTCTCCAGTCTCAAGTTTTCCAGCGAGTGCTGCGCATTTTGACTCTTTTTTTAGGGTACTTTTTTGGGTACGTGTTCATTAAGGCTTGAATAAGGTGCACTCGTGGGCAATGGTGAATCTTGACGCCAATTTGCTCTGTAATTTGCTCACTTCCGCGACTGCCGTATTCTGCATGGGTGGCACGAAATATTTTCTAATCTGATTCCTTATAAAACTTTTCGGAAGGCATTATAATAAAAAAGTGTTTATAAACGAGTCGCCAGCGTCAGTGTAAAAAACAGTTCTTTTATTGGGCATCACAAGCTGAAAAGTCTTGAAGGTTTCACGAACTCGTTTATTCTACTCTTACGCTACAATAGATTAAGAAATCAGTGCAGGATCTTTTTTATTTATTTTTATCCGTAGAATACTAAATAAAAAGATACAGTGGTACTTCGTTGCTTTACTTCCAAAGTTCAATTGACTTTATTAGCATAAAACTAGATTTTAATCCTTAGCCAGCACAATGTACAACGTAGTCTACCTTTTTAACTCGAATTGCAATTGTATGGTGCAAAACGTTTTAGATGTTTATCGAACGACCAAGATAAACGACGCCTTGCATCGCTTTCCTACTTTGCCCTTGGAATTCATTTGAATGCAAATTTTATTGCGCTCTAAACTTGGCATAGGCCGAAAGTTTGTAGTCCGCCAGTGACCTGATGATAGGGCGATAAGGATTTATATTGTGAGAAGAAATGCAGTTTTCCACCTGCCGAGCATTCTGCTCCTGCGTGACTCACTCAGCCATCGCCCTTCAGTCTTTTTTTTCTCAAAATTTTGACCCTATTTTTTTGCTCCTTCTCGTCATTTAAACTTTTAAATCATTATCGGATCCTTTGCATGCAATATTCTATTGACCCAGATTCTAAAAGGTCTGATCGCTGGTGCTTCATTTCTTTCCACTGCACTTTAAAAGGAGTGTCTAGTGCACAAAATGAGTGAAAATTAAGCTTGAGATGTCCTGAGTACCGGTGAAAAAACGTCCCACAATTACGGTACTCGAATTTATGTGACAGGCAAAAAAAAATATTTTTTATGAATTTTTCAGGGAAATAACCTTTTTTTCGTATGCCACGTGGAGGTTCATTTTCGTGAAATGATTTTCGTGTTTTGCTTTCCAGAGATGCTTGTCAGGAAGCCTGGTCAGCAATCCGTCTGACCCCTGTGTTCGGATGCATTTGCCCCACAAACACGTCCAAGAAGAGCAACAAGAATGATTTATTTTTCTATGTCACCATGAAGCAACGAAATGAAGGTTTCAAGTTAACTGAAATAATCGTATTTTGATCTAAAATTAGGAATCGGTCGTGTTACATGTTGCATCAGATGGAAAAATTGAGAAATTGCAATTGTATGGTGCAAAACGTTTGAGATGCTTATCGAACGACCAAGATAAACGACGCCTTGCATCGCTTTCCTACTTTGCCCTTGGAATTCATTTGAATGCAAATTTTATTGCGCTTCTAAACTTGGTATAGGCCGAAAGTTTGTATAGTCCGCCAGGGACCTGATGATAGGACGATAAGGATTTATATTGTGAGAAGAAATGCAGTTTTCCACCTGCCGAGCATTCTGCTCCTGCGTGACTCACTCAGCCATCGCCCTTCAGTCTTTTTTTTTCTCAAAATGTAGACCCTATTTTTTTGCTCCTTCTCGTCATTTAAAATTTTAAATCATTATCGGATCCTTTGCATGCAGTATTTTATTGACCCAGATTCTAAAAGGTCTGATTGCTGGTGCTTCATTTCTTTCCACTGCACTTTAAAAGGAGGGTCTATTGCACAAAATGAGTGAAAATTAAGCTTGAGAAGCTTGATGTCCTGAGTACCGGTGGAAAAGCGTCACACGATTACTCAAATTTATATGACAGGCAAAATATGTATATATTTTTTTCTGAATATTTTAGGGAAATAACCTCTTTTTTGTATGCCCTGTGGAGGTTATAAAAGCACTTTACTAAAAGCACAAAACGAAAGGTCTCTACGAACAGTCCTTCGGACCAGTCGTTAGGCAGACTGGGGACACAAGCCTACGTAAACGGGGTGTTTGTGCAGGTTCTTCTCGTTGTTCTGCGAGAGAACGCTTCAGCAAATTCACAACAACCCCTGCGTCGGTATGTTGTCCCGACCCTGAGACCCTTATTAACAAGGCGATTGACTCACTGGCCCGTTTTTACCCTGCGGGGGATCGTGTGGGGGTTTCTTTCTTTTCTCTTTTTTTAAACCTCATCTGCCGGGTAATTCCTTAACGAAGCTTGACCAGTGCCTCAGTCCCGATGCTCAGTGGCGTATAAAATTGTGAAGAGCTCAATTCTACGCCATTTTGCCTTTAAAAAAAAGGGAAAACAGAAGGATTATTTTTATAAGAAAATATCGTCAATTTTGACTCGTTTCGCAAAGTTGAATTATCGATACAAAATGTTGTGCAAGCATTTTCTATTCGACGTAAAATAATCGATCTTTTCAAATCTTCAGCGATAAAGAAGTTCTGTTTCAGGCATTATTATTCATGTTTTTCACCACGGCGTGAATTTGTTTTCTGTAAACCAGTTGAACTTGAAATTTTATGACGATATCATTCTACACGACGAGGTTAACATTTTTGAAGTGGTCGAAAGTCATTTGACATTATGAAAATTTTGCCTTGTGAGTCGAAGATGGTAAAACTGGTCACCTGACTGAGCTATAGAAACTAACAAATAATGTTAGAAAAAAATCCTGGTTGTGAAAGAAAGCTGCTGTGGCATGTGGGGTTGTTATTATAGCGAGAGAGAAGCGTTTGAACTGTTCCACGCACATGATCGTGACTTCAGCACATAAGCGCAAATTTTTGCGCATAAACAATTGCAAGCACGTGAAACGTCTTCCCTGAGTCTTGATGTAAATTATTGCTGCTTTTCGAGCTAAAAGCGTCACATTTTGTCTTTCAACCGAGATATGAAAAGATGGGGGAAACGCAATTTTTAGATTCTTGGAAACCCGAATGAGACGAGGGATAAACTTTTTTTAATAATTCAAACCGCAATTAGTTGCATATAATTCGGAATCGGCGTTACCAATTCTTCCCATGAAATGATGAGGAATTTTACGAGGAGTCGACGTATTTTTTGCCACCGGAAACAGAACGTGATTCGCGAAACATTTACGTGGCACTACACGAATGTGAGTTTCCCTTTCAAGACAATAATTTCCATAAAATACAAAAACAATTAAAACTTATTTTAGCAAAAATTCTATTATTGGCGGTTTTTTGTACTTCAGGCGCTGCTGCTGCATGAATATAACATGGTTACACGAGGAATGTACTTTCAGTCTTCCCTTGCCCATATTTTGATGTGCATAAGAAATACGACTTAATTCATTCAATTCCTGACCTTTGAAATTATTTTTAAATATGGTCGACGTGAACTTGACTGATGAGAAAATGAAAAGAAAAGAGAAAATCTGAATTTATAGAAAGCTCCGTTGGGTTTCTTTGTTTTGAGTATCTGAAAAAACTTGGAAACCAGTCCCACGTCAATTTTCGAATAAATCGTCCTTTTTACGAATTGATACCGAAAATCTGTGTTTTTATAATGTACTTCTTCCTGCTTCAGTCTTGAAGAAATATAGTGAGCAAAACTTTCCTGGCGGAAGGCTTCGAACTCTTGACGAAGTTCTCATGACCTGAAGAAATCTCATTTCGTTCGCATATGGCAATACTGTAACGCGAGAGCTTGAAATTTCAGACCCTTTAGAGCAACATTTCCCAAAGTTATTTTCTGGTGCGTTGCGTGAATTCTTTCATGGATTTGATTTCCTCAGATATAGAGAAGGTTTCTTTATATACAGGCTCGCGTGCAGGGTCGGTGCTATCATCAGTCGGGGATCTCGCGGCCGAACTGGCAATACATTTTCGCTTCCCCCTAAAATTCCCTTCCTGGGTTTAGAAATATTTTGAAGGAAGTCTAAACGAAGTTCTGATAGCGGGATGCTTATGCCCGGTGAGATGTGAACTTCGCGAAAGTTTCGTTACTTATGGTGGCGTCCCAAAACAGGTCCTGCATCAACAAAGTTTCAAAAGCATTGCGTGTCTTTTGGATTGGTGGAAGAAATTTAATATTTCATTTGGTAATTTTGATTCCTACGAAAATTAATATTTTAAAAATCTGGCTAATTTATCCTAAATTAATCGCTCGCCATCGTATTGACAGCCGTCTAGCTTCCGAAAATATTAAATCCGCAAGTTCTGACCTAGCATTTAAGTTTTTATAAGACAAGGTTTTTGGTCCTATGGCTTACAAAAAACTTATACATAAAATCTTTAACAAAAACGCCAGGATTTTTCATCCGTACATTTTTCAGGTCTAAAAGCGAAATCTTCAAAGTTCTTCAACATTCTTTGCGAAATAAATTCGTGGTTCGTACTTCTGCTAAATTTTTTCAGATTGAATTCGATATCAGATTCAGTGGGTTAAAGACCGTATGCATTAAATTTTTTTCAAGCGTAACGACCTAAAAATAAATGAAGAAAGGAATCGGCATCTGACAGTTCTTCGGAAGTCGTATTTTTGGAGGATCTGTTTCGAACGTTTTCTGATTGCAATTCGAAAAAAATGAGCTTGATATTTATCCCCGGAAGTTGGTGTTGTTGATGGACGAAAAGTCAACCCAGGTGTTGGGTAAATGGGTTTCTGCCTCTGCTGAGGAAAGTGAACCGACCCTCGGGCATGAGGATTAAAGTACTTTAGCAAAGCTTGTGGGACCCTGAGGGCGTTAGTAAGGCCTATATTCAAGGCCCCAGTATAAAAGTCGTGTGAAAGGGCAACTTTATTTGAGGGAACGTAAAACAAAAGAAGAAGATTTTCTTTCCTAGTAAATATCAAACTTATCGATATTTTGATCACGATACCTCGATAAAAATTGCAGTAACTTTCGATCATTGTTCTCCTGTAAGTACTGTAAGTTCCTAATTTTAAAAATCCGTATAAGATTGCAAGACAGTAAATTTGAATTTCTCTATTTTTTTCAAGTACTGTATCAGAATAATGATGGACTGAATTTAAAAATCAACATCTTTGACTTCTGAAAAGGATGTTGAGTGCTTTTGGAAAATTAGTTTGAGTTTCACGCTGTGATATACATCCCTGGACCGATTGGATTACATTTGCGGAAAATTTCGAGTACGTATTGATTTTTCGGCCTCAAATTTGGAACTATTTTATTGAACTAGCTGTATATTGTTACGACGATCATGGCCATAAGGAAAAATAAATACCCGCGATACTAGTTTCAGAAAACTCTCTCGTCTGTACATTTTCATCAAACCAGTTTCCTGAATTTTAAAATGTCGGTACTTGTTTAAAACTAAATTTTAGATGTGATAAGGATGTGCAATGCGTTCATCATTTTTAATCTACTCCATCACAAATTTCCTGCTCGAATAGCACGTAAAATTTAATTTCATGAGAACGCATGCCATGAAGCAATCAGCTGTAGAGGAAATTGCGAAAAACTGCTGTTCAAAAGCAGTACGTGTAAAATAAACAGATCTCTTCGAAAAATAACCTGATTGTGCTAATTTCGAATATATGTAGCCGACAATTTTTTTTATTTATCTGGCCTCAGTGGTCTTAAAAACGTGACTTAGACCATTGAATTAGACATAATTGCACATAAAATCGAATATACTTCATTTTACATTTTAATTCTTTCAAGTGAGCTCAACCTATTTTGAAGATTACATTTTTCAAAATGATTTTATTTTCTTGTCTACCCTGTGTGCTTGAATTTTAGAATTTACGGATCCTGAAGCCCCGTGGATCTGGTAAAAGTGAACCCCTATATCCAGTCCTGTCACAGGTAGTTGTCAGATCCTTATCTTCTTCTTTTTTTCTGGGGGTTGCTCTTATAGATACATTTTCTTCTATCGGTGTTGGGTAAAAGCCATCAAATGGAGTTCTCCAGACATGGGACAATACCACCTCTTTACTCTCTTGCTTCAGGTGCGAAGCCAGAACCCAGAGAGGATGCTGACAACGTTAGGAGAACTACTAAAAAATGAAGAAGGAGGCTGTAACCAAGTAAGCCCAAGGGGTAAGTGTCCCACTCGGGTTAAGATGGGTCACGAACTGAGGACGCATCTGCTCTCACAGGTGCACACAAACAAGGAAGGTTGGAAAGTAATGGAGTCCGGACACGCGTGAATAAGTTCTCTCTCCAAAGCGTCGGGAACGTTTTTTCTTTTGTTGCGTTTACGAGCCTTGGAACCTAACTATTTTTTTTTTTTATTCACATATAAATCATGTTAACAACCCTGAATACGATTTGTTTCTCCAGTAAAAAAATGTACCTGGTGCTCAGATGAGTCTCACGTAGCAGTGAAAATATTGACTCAATTCATGAAACTCAGCGAGTTTCCAGTTCATGGACGTTTAGGCAAAGTTCAGTCAAAACACCGCGCATTTCAGCGTAAAAATTATGCAAATTTTTGAATTTGTTAATCATTTCACAGAATAAAAATGTAAATGAGTCGTTTATCATGAGAGAAAAACCTTGAGAATTTCAGATCGTCCATTACTCGTGCTTTAAATTCTGCTTCCGAATGCTCTGCGTTTCTTTTTTTGGTTAAAACCAGTGCTAATTATGCTAGATTTTTGCTTATAATTGTGCAAAAGAGTATTACAATAATAACACAAGGATCTCACTTTTCCCTGCAGTTCCGACCGGAATAAGATATAATATATGCACACATAGCACAGAAGTAAATAAAAAACAAAACAAAATAAACATCATCCATTTTTAAAATGCATTATTGCAAAAAATAAAATTTTCAATTATTGGTTCATCTTGAGGCAAATAACGTGAGAAATTGCAAGATCATCCAATACGCGTGCATGCCGACTGCAAATTCTGCTTCCTAATTTATTCAGCATTTCTTTGTAGGTTAAAATCGGGGCTAATTATGCAAGATTTTTCACTCATAGTACCAAGCAGTATTGCAACACTAACACATGGATCGCACTTGGGCTCAGATATTATAATATAAGCGTAGCATAGAACGAAATGAAAGCAGTGGAGGTGAAAAACAAATATCGATTCTGAATAGAATCAGATAACGGAAATAATCGGGTCTTTCTGTTTGCTGTCAAGCCACGCGCCAGTGCGTCGCGTGTTCGAACGAATACATAAACCACTTTATTTTTTCAAAGTACTCATCACATGCTGCACAGAACTTCCGGATTCCCACAAAAGTTCCTATTCTTGATGACGAAGAATGCTAGAAACGTATTCATCTGGACAAATACAATTCGCTTCAAAGAATTAGCTGGAGTTCATTCGAGCATTTTCGGTTTTGATTTTAGATGGCGCTTCTTGTCAAAGGAATAAATTACACCGGCTCGACACGATGAAACTACAGTAGATTGGGACGATTCGGAAATTTTTCTTTGAAAACTGTTACGAAGAAAGGTTTACCCTGTGTGGATACTATTTAATTTGATTATTTTCCATTGTTGTAGATTTTGTGAAAAATTGATATTTAAAAGAAACGAACGAAAATTTTGGAAATCCACTTTTTTGTGGGATAATCTGAGATATTTGGGGGAAAAGGAGCTTTAAAGTAATGTGCTGGTAACATCTGCTCTTCTTTTAGCATGTTTTGAGAAACATTATGTATTCAAATGCTGATGTCCTGGATAAATTGTATATCCTCGCAGGGATTTTATATCATATGAATTTGACTCCGAGTTTTGGGAATGTTCAAGTTATTATTTGTGAGAACCTTCGACAGACTTTTTTTTTTCAGCAGAAAAGGAAACTTTGACAGACCCCTTTCTCATTTGTGGGTCGACTGGGCTTGGGGATTTTCGAGCCGTTGAAAAGAAGGGGCACTCAATTACCCCAAAACTGCGACAACAATCCCTGGTCACCCACTAAAAAATATCCCTACATCTTCGGACAACGTGGGGTGCATGCAATCGGTCCCGTTTTCATCATACTCTGCTCATAAAACAATAATCCCGGGGTTTTCGGGAAAGGACGGAGTAACGAGATTTCGCATTCGTTCCCCGGAAATAGCACTCGAAGGCTTCGAGGGCATCATTTTCGCGAGATTTGGGTGCATTTTGCGAGAAAGTTGTGAATAAGCCATTCGAGCGGAGCTTTCTGGTAATGTACCTTTCAAAAAGAGCGTGACCGAAACCCGGGGTTTTCTCTTCCGAAGATTTTCTTTTCTCTTGATAATACTACTGTTGTTTGACGCCATCATCATGTAAGTGAAATCCGTTCTCGGTAGAATTCTACCTTTCTCAATTATAAAAAATATATAGAGTATATTTGTAAGGATAGGAAAATAATTCATTGCTTTTTGAACAAAATTCCTAATTTTTGTCAAACGCATCACGTAATTTGAAAGCTGATCATCTAAATCAATCAGATCAGTTATACATCTTCCAAAATTATCGATTGGATTGCATTTTCCAACTGCGTATCCACATATTCTTTCAATCTACAATTTTTTTGATCCAGGATTTTCAAATGATATAGCATTATAGGGGAACTAAACAAGAAATGATTCCTGAGTCAATGATCCGATGGACAGTCTAAAAATGTAAATTGGCCCAAAGCTTCGTCTGCATATTAAACTTTTATACTTGACGTTATTTTCGAGATATCACGTTTTGAAAATAATTGAAGTTGCTTTTTAAATCATGAAAAGTCACAGAGAGTGAGAGACCGAAAATAATCTGATTTTCTGTTGGTCATTTTAGCATTATACGATTAAATTTCGGCTCGTTCAGAATGATGAATTTTGTTCCATTTTTGAATTCTGCCAGCATCGAGTGATAGTATAATAGAGATTGAGTCAGAGATATTTTTAAGACTCTGCTGGGAATACTTAGACCGCATTGTTTTTTCCGGAAGAATCCGTTGAATTTCGGGAGAAAATGCGTAAGGATTTCACATTTTTTGGCGGAAAATGCTGACACGAATAGCTTGTCAGCAAAGAATTGTTCCATAGGCAGTTCCTATACTCGGAACCACGAGAAATAGGATTAAATCTCCAAGGGAAACAGGAGATCATTCAATTCTAGAGCTTCGTTTTCTCCAAGCCGAGGAAATGCGAATCGCGTCCGCAATGAACAAGTCACTTGCAATATCATTCTCCAAGAAAGATCCCTTCATACGTGAAGCGTGTCACAAACAGCGTTGGGCTGAGATTGTGTTCATCATCGAAGGATCCCGACAGTCGCTTTGATCACACAACCCAGGAAAACACACACACATACTGTATTTGGAAACGGAGAAGGAGGGGATATGACACATGTGAGGGATCCTTTACTGCGATGAACATGATTGCTGGAAATGCTGAACCAAACACACACGAACTATGCTTTTGTTTCCCGAAATGCAACACATTACATTTATATGAGGGATTAATCAAAAGACGTTTTGTTAGTGTCTGGAACGAATGTTTTTGAATTCAACTTTCGGACACGATCCTTCAAACAATACTGTGGGATCAAGGGAGAAATTCAAAGCAACCCCTGGATCTTCTTCTTTAATTTAAACTCTAGGAAAAGTTTGTCTCCAATATTACGCGTACGAACCTTGACTTGTTCATGCATATTTTTTCACATCGCAAAATATATCCTTAATCTTAGACATTTTGATTCAGAAGATTTTAATATCTATAGTTGCGAAATACAAATTAGATCTGCAAACTCTTCAAAATGCAGCTAGTGAAAAATATTTCCTCGCAGTGCTGAAATGCGCTTCATCAAACTCCGTTTTTCTTTCACAATCAAAGGCAAATAGGGTTTGGTCAGAAAAACAACAGATACGTATTAATTTTTCTGTTACAATGTTCATTCATGCATCAGGACAAAAAAATTAAGAAACTATCCTCTTTCAGTGAATATCCCTTACTAGAAAAACTATTATTGCTCGAAATTTTCAGCATTCGTGCAGCAGTGGACGCCATTTTTTTTAGGACGGGTGTTTTATGTCGCGCGGAAAATTTGAGGAAGAATGACGGACAAATTTTTCAAAAGAATTTGAAGTGTCGCCGTTTTCAAACAATTTTCCATGCACTTATCGTTTGGGCACCGAAGAATTCCTTCGAGCACCTTCACTTTTTCATCATCAACTTAATAACATCGTTCGACGGTTGGAATAATTAATCGGATGAGTTCGTGTGTTTGACGACGAGTCTGGAAAAGGCGGAAATCATAGGTTTCTTCATGCATGAGTACGTATATATATATGCTCATCCTCTTTGCTACATTTTTTCTTTTGCATCTTGGCGCATGCATGAAAAAAAAAAAAAAACCATTTTCAGTTTCATTTCCGTTGCGGAAAAAGTTTCGGTCTAATTTCAGTACGTTTCGCTTTCGTTGTCCGCATGGTTCCAAAAGCTTGGATGTCGTCGAGAATCGAGAGTTTTGTTGGGCAGCATGCCGATTTTGCCCTCGGGTCACGTCCACCATCAGCGGCAGATTTTTCGCCAAAATCACCTGCAGAAAGCATGCCAAGCACCAGCAGTGCCACCACCTCCATGAGCAGCAGCAAAATCAGGGAAGATCACTTGCTTAACTGGTCAAGTCGGTCACTTTTGAGTTACGACGACGACGACGACGATGACGACTTGGGTGTGAAACGAAGCGTGAGAAGCGCACACATAGGGTGGTTGTCGACACCTTCGACATCGTCGTCGTCGTCGATAAGACCGGGTTTGGCGGTGGTGCCGCGGCAAAACCCGGCGCCAGGGACTTGGGCCGTGGCGGCCGACGTTCGTTTGCCGCGGTTCATCAGCGTGAACCCGTGCTGGGACCTTTCAGCCGCCTTGCGGGTACACGGACACGGACTGTGGCCAGTGGGGTACCGGAGCGCCATCACGGGCCTAGTGGCGCCGCAGGACGAAAACGGCGCCGATCCGGGACTCAGCTCACCGCTGAGCAGCTCGAACAACCACGGATCCACCAGTGGTGAGCACTTCAATAACACCTGAGCTCATTTATTCATTTTGTTTTCATTATTATTTTTTTTTAATCAAACTGCTCCTGTTTCGAAGCTTCATCCCGTTCTCCGAATTCCGAGAAAAAAGATTAGAATCCTCAAAAGCCTGGAATCGGATTAATATAATCCCCGGACGAAATTATATATTTAAAATCTTCAATATTCTGTTAGTATAGTAATTACTCGAATATCTTATATAATGCTGAATTTGTCATTCGAATGATGCAGCATTTCATTCGTTATTGGTGAATTTTCTAGTCCTGGTGAACACAAAAAAAAAATT
The DNA here is from genome assembly GCA_905338405.1 of Notodromas monacha. Taxonomy (NCBI): domain Eukaryota; kingdom Metazoa; phylum Arthropoda; class Ostracoda; order Podocopida; family Cyprididae; genus Notodromas; species Notodromas monacha. Next base: position 17,520 of record CAJPEX010003445.1, read on the forward strand.
ACTCGAACATCTTCGCGATGCGCCAGATTTAAAAATGTGTAGGGGTATAAAAATCGTTGTATGCATTGTTAAAAGAGTTATTGAAGCGTTATATATTCACCATTATATAAAAACATTATTTTTGGGCCGGCAGTCGTAAAAACATTTTAACTCCAGACGCAGTCATCTATATAAAAGTCCATGTATATGCTGCTGGGCTAATACTTCCGTATACGCATAAATATTGTTTATGGAAAGAAATCCTGATAGAAAAGTATTATCGAACTCATTTTATTTTATTTTTCCTTGCTTGAATCGTATTTTAAGTAGTCAGTACGAATTTAGATGCGATCATACAAGGTTAAAAATAAGCCTGACTGAAAAGGCCGAATATTTCATTATAACAATGTATTGTTTTTGTCAAATTATTTTTGGCCATTCAAACAGATATAATCGATGATATAAATGAAACAGAACGCAGGGATGTCAGAATCCGTTCGTCGCATTCGGAAGTGTCAATAAATGTACGGAAGTATTATCGGGAAATTGAGAAACTAATTTTAAATCTTGAATCATTCAATTTGTCAGCAGTTGAATTCGGAAAGCAACCATTCCGAGGTTTTTAATTTTTTTTTTTTGCCATGGCATTTGAAAGCGTCAAGGGGAGAAGTGATTTCTGGACATAAGGAGTATATTTTAGAACTTGATGATTCGACGCCATTTTCAAGGGCTCGTCGATGAAAATCTGAAGCGAAAAGTGGAACGGAATGACGCCGGAACGGGATGAAGATTTCGGGAACACCATTGTGTTCGAGCAGAGTTGAAAAGATTTGACCTTAAAAATGTGCATGATTATTGCGGCTCGAGCACGTTCTGCTTCCCGGGATCGTTTTTCTCCTGGAAAATTTTCTTGCGTAGTCAGCAGCACGTTCGTATTCCGCACTCTGCTCATCTAATCTTGTCAGAAAATGGGTGGGAAAAAAAAAGAAGAATAAAATCCTCTTTTGGGTCGATATCCAGAACACCTCGAGCTGAAAGTAATCTTTCTCATCGTTCCCGAGACTCGCTGTCTGTTCAGATATCAGGTCTCAGGAATCTCCGCCTCTGGAATTTGAAGTGCCTGATCGAAAAATAGATCAAGCAATTTCTATAGGACTGAATCGTGTATCAATGGAAAATTTTCCGGTTGACCCCGAGACGTCTTCAGTTCAGTTCGAAGATCAAAATCGGCTTGCCCCCCTAGAACCATTCCCGAATCTCCGTATGGATTCCAGACTTCAGAAGAGAGGATGAGAACATCTTCACTCTGCATGTGGGAAAATTTGAAAGAGATACACTTTTTCTAGAAAAGTATTTTTCGTTGAACTTTACGTTTCATTTGTGTGCGGATTTTTCTCCAGCTCGCGTTAGTCCCTTCTTTATTTAGTAGAAGTTCCTGAGGGTGTCTTAGGCATGTTACACACATTTCGCACCTTTTGGGAAGAAAAAGAGACTCGAAAAGTAGTGCTATTCATTCTGCCACGTACATACCTGACCTTTTTCCTCCCAGATCTTCCGGAGAAATTTTTCTTGAAAATCGAGAGGCGATTATATTAATGATTCAATTTGGTGAGAGTGCTTGCAGGTAATGCGGGTTGTGTGCTTCGATCGATACTTTATCGTCGATTGATCGATTTAATTAGCAAAGTAAAAGAAAAGTGAAGTAATTTTTCACAAAAACATCTATAAAGTAGACGGCCTTTATGGACTCTTTGAAACAAAAATTTTGCCGCAGGCTTAACTTTTCTGTAATTCCTTTTCTGAAAAATTCTTAAAAAAAAAAGTAAGAGTCCTCAAACCGGTGCTATAATATTTCCGAGAACTTGATTTTTTTATGAAAATCGAATAGCATATGGGTGTTGGACATTCATTGAGGTATAAAAGCAAAATCGTGTCACTCATACACGGTATTTCCTCTTGGACAAATATTTTGGACCGAAAATAGATTAACGTTCAAGCGAGACAGCTTTTTTATGTTCAAGAAAATAAAAAGAGCCATTAACGACATTGTTGTAGGTCTATAATGTATGTGACGTAAAGCTATATTTGGAACTTTTGAAAGGGTTCTCCGCTATAAAATGTCATCATCTTGTACCTAAAGGATTGTTCGACTTGAAATTTAATTATGTAATCAGCTCCTGGACAGAAGAAAATGAAGTTCCGTCATCATCGGCAAAACGGAAAATTTTTACAAATTTTATGGATGCTGAGCAGCCATGGAAACTGAAGTATTTGAAAGAAAACCTGAATTACACTGTGCAGCATACAAATCAACTCATTTATTTCCAACGCAAGTAATTCTTGATTGACTTCCTTCTGAAAAAAAAAATTAGAAAATGGTGGGTCTTCATTGAAGATAATTTGCCTTTCCGATTCGCGCCTATTTAGTCGCAGCAGAAGAAGGCGTGGATTTTCAAGCACCGTTTATGATTATACGTTATATGTTATTCTGCACTTATTCGCGAGCACTTTCAAAGTGCATTTCCCCCACTTTTTCACAGTCTCACCTATGTTTTGTGGTTTCACTGTTGAGCACAAATTGTTCTTTCTATTTTTATTTTTTTTTTTGACCGCAGCACTGAATGTACCATTGGCAGAACCGAGGAGAAACGGTTCCGCATATTTTTCATCTAGTGCACCTTTAACCAGCAGCAAAGGAAACTATTCTCACACGTGTTTTTGCCGTGTATTTGCTCCTATTTCCGCCGTGGAAGACCTGTTTTTTCTTAGTTTGGCGGCGGGAAAAAAGGAAGTGAAATAGTTGATGCGTGAGATGTCTGCACTTTTTTTGTCACTCGTCGCGAATGGAAGAAAACGGGAATTGAATCAACTTTTGATGGAGTTTGTTTGTGTGGGAGGAATGTTTTCCTGGTGGAATGTTATTTTGTCGACGTCAGATCGGCTGTCTCCTGTTCTACAAAAATTCCTCCGAGTCTTCTTTGGATTTTTAATTTAATCTTGGAATCCAACAGGTGGGCGATACGTAAAAGAAAAAACTCCCAGGACCAATTCTAAAATTAAATCGAGTTTAACTGATGAAATACAGTAATGATGCCAATAACATCCTAAATGGAAAGAGTGAGCTTAAAAAAATGCTATCTTTCGAAAATCCTAGAATAGAAGCAAGTTAGTTCAAGTCTAGTCCGTATTTATATACAGTATAATTTAAATATTATGGCTTCCTCAGTCAAGGTCATACAAACAAAAACCATCCGAGTTTTCCGCGCAAAAAAATTCCGATTTGTCCTCCGTAAGTTTTAGCATAAGAAAAATTGGATGGCTCATTCAAGAGGCGAAATTTCATCGAAGATTTCGTACGTATCTATCACTCCGCAAGATTGTTCATCTTTTAAGCACACCTTTGACTAAGTAAAATTTAAAAATTTAGTTTTCAGTGAGACATAGATGGAATGAACAGGAGGTGGTCGATCTAAGTTTCCAAGAAAGAATTTCAAGCTTGTACTGATTCAATCAAATTGCCTCCCTCTTTCCCGCCCTCCACGACGCTGTTTCCGGAATATACAAAAACATCATCAACAACAACAACAACAACTGGAAAAAAAACATCACCATTTTCTACATGGAAACTACAGAAAAGTCGTGGCCACTGGCAGGACCCGATGACCAACAGCAAGAACACGATCACCAACACCAAAGCGTAACCACCGACGAAGAAACCGTCGGCGGCGGCGGTGTCGATGGTGGTGGCGTCCTCGTGGACGCCGCCGGGATGCGGAGCACGTGTCACGAGGCCGAGCGAAGCTGTCGTAATGACAGGGCCTGTATGGAGGCATTTAGAGACGTAGAATCAACCTGTGACCCGCATCATTGTTCCCCGAACCCGTGTCGACGGAGTATCAAGACCTTCTATGCCAGACTCACGAGGGAAATGGCAGAAGACATCGCATACTGCGTTTGCAGGTCAGTTTCTGCGGTATTTCGTTTTTTTATATTTTTATTTTTTGATGACCCATATGCGAGGGTTGGCTCATAAGTTTCGCGAGCTGCTGAAATAGATCCAACAGAGTTTCAACAATTCAAATTTCTTTTACTTGCTTAGCCTCATCATTTGGCAACACTTCAATGCTGTTCGAAAAACTCTCCACCGATTTCAATGCATCTTTGAATCATTAAAAAAAATTGCCCTGTGCTTTCTGACTATTCCCGATGATGAAGAAAAATCTGAAGGGGATTGATTTTGAGGGCAGTGAAGCCCACATTTCTGCTTATCAAAGAGCAGCTTCATCAACTAACGGAATTCAATTTTTGGCTCTGTTTTGATCATTGAATGTATTGCATGAAAAAATGCATCAAAATCTTTGTAGAGTATGTTGAACAGCGCTCTAATGTTGCAAAATGACGGGGCTATGCGAGTAACAAAAAATTGTACACAACAATGTCGAGCAAGATAATAAATCTTGGGATACACATTTCAGTATTGCTCAAAAATAAATTTTTCTAACTTGGAGTTGCTCGCAATTATTTTTGAGCAACTCCAAGCAACACCAAAACATTGGGTCTTTAAAAATGTACCTTTACAATTCTTCAATCATTTTGTGAGGGAAGAAAATACTGACGTCAATGAAAGGCGTGTCCCCACTCCCCAGTAATGCAAAAATAACCTTTGCCGCGATAGAAGATAGACGGTGGACAAGATGACCAGATCTGCACATTTCCCAGAATGCTAGGGGGGAGACAAAGAGTTTTTATTTTGCAGTGCGGTCAAAGCAGCTCCCCCGCAAAAAATCTCGAAACATGAACGTGTGGACCTTGACGGGTCCACGTTGAAACTCTATTGGTTAAATTCAAAAAAGTTGTAAAATAACTTGTAAACGATCACTAGTATACAGGTTAAGGTAGTGTGAGAATTAAGAATAGCGCGTCTGCTTCCATCATCTTTGTTTGTCCGTGTCCCTTTTCATGGGTTGCGTGGAAGCTACCCACACAAGAATGAAAGAGGTGCGACATTGATTGATTGATTGACTCAGCACTTGTCACAAGATATCGCGTTAGGCACGCGCCAATTAACCAAAGCTTGACGACGCTCATGGGACAAAAATACATTGTTAAAATAAAGCGTTTTTAGAACGGATGTGCCTCGGCTAATAGACTCAACTCTTTTGAATTAAAAACCTTATTCTGAAAATTAAAATAATTATATCACTTAATGTAAAGGCATTTAGATTGTATAATAAATTCCAAATACTACAGTCCGCTACCTGTCTCAAGCTTGATGAAATGGATGCGATTTTTTTTCTTCTTCTGCAAATTTCTTGAATGAATGATCAAAAAAATTACTGAGTAAAATGTATGTTCAACGGAAAATATCAGCAAAATACTTGTAAACACTGAAATCAATGTTCAAGATGTAAAATATTATTAAATTAATGAATCGCTTCTGCAGGGAAATTTTCCTGACATGTACTATTTCCCTCAAGAACATTCCCTTTGTTGAAAGATATTCCTTCGAAACTTTTTAAAGCGTGCAATTCCATGAATGATTCTTCATCTATACAAAAAAAATCTTTTGTGAAAAATAATTTATGCGAGGTATTCTTGTTTCAAGATAATACTTTAATGACGACTTGCTATTATTTATGAGGGCATTACAGTTTTATTTTATTTTTATTTTTAGAAAACGTCATGATCAAGAAAACAAACGAGTCAAATATCAGCATTTTTTGAAATGCAATTGAAACGCGTTTCAAAATTTCCAGAAAATTTCAAGAAAAAATGAAGACAATTTCTAGTTTGGGATGAAATCATCAGGATGGGCGGCCTATTGTCGAAATACTTGCTGTGCTTACTTACTTCACCTCACAAGTTCACATTACCTCAGAAAGGCTTTCGAAGGACAAAAAAAAAAGATCGACCGTTAAACTGGTTTTTTCGTAGAAATACTTGGAAGTAAATCATGGGGGAATGAACTCATGTACTGCAGTTCATCCTTATCTTTTCCCGCGAAAAATAAAGCCACACAATGGCATTTCCGAGTCATGAAGTAATCGTGTATTTTTCGGGCTGGTTTTTAGCTCGGTTACTTCAGTAACATTCTTCACGTGTCAATAGGAGCAGCAGAGATCTTAAATGAGAATATTGGCGTGATTACCTAATTCTGTATTTTGAGGAATTCAGTGATGATGAACGCCATTATAGTTGAAAGTACAGTACTGTATATGTCTCGAACGAATGAAAAAAAGTGTTCGAGATGATGTGAAACATTTAGGTTTCTCACGCACATGCATGTCTGTTTGAATTTTGATGTTGAAAACGCTTCCTCAGTTATGGAAATGAGTTCGAATTTGGTTTTTGAATTATTTGCCCTGGTTTCTCTCGAAACGCCCAGATAATCTGAAGTATTAAAGTACTAATTTCGCCCAATTGCAGCAGAAATTGCAGACCGTTTCTAAAAGTATCTAATGCTCCTGAATTCTATTGTTAGATTTCAACAAAATTGTTGGTGCGTCGAACGAATCATGTCCTAATCCTGCTAGTTCAGTTAAAATTTGAAAACTTTTGGTTATTTCAAGCCTTCCTGTCGCACTTCACGAATAAGAGCACGAATTGATTTAAGCTCGTGATTTGCATCTTGAGCATTCAGCGTATGTATCCAACTTTCCAAGGATGAATGGTTTTAATTTAAAATTATGCAGATCGTCAAGAGCGTTCATTTTCGGTGATGCGTTTCCTTGTAATGCTCTTTTCAAGTCTGCCGATTTAACTCTTAAATTCCTTTCATAGGGAAAAACTGCTTTTTAAATTATGATTTCATTTTAATTTCACCCTGGGTCATTAAAAGTTTATTTTCACCTTCTTCTGAGTTTCACCTGCGTTTCTTTGGGCTCTCGGTTGAATTTTCGTTTGTCAAGAAAAAGGAATCATCCTTCCTCAATAAAAATAAATTTTTGACACATTCAAATGCACTATATCAAGAATTTTCCTCCGCGTCTCAAACAAAATATTTGAACGGTCTGCATTTTACTTTCCACGGTGTTTTTTGATGCCCTTCATCTCCCTGGTAGTGTATAAAAAATTAACACTTGTTCATATTTTTTAGCTATAAAATGGGATGATGAGGATATCCTAAATTTAGTTCAATTTTCGAGCGCCCTGATTTTTGCTATTTTGCATCAGCTAAAAAAAATACATATGGCAACACGCATTCCAGACCTTTGGAATTTAAGGGACTATTTGGACACATGAAGTCGTTCTTCTGCAGGACTCGTTAAAAAACTGCTACACCAGCACAGCAAAGGAATGAAGGGCATAAATTGGCGTAGCCCGCAAAAAGTTTTCTCCCATGGGCTCAAACATGCATGGTCGCGAAGGTTCCGTCGTGTTGGGCGTAAAACACACCCCACAGCCAGGGGTTTAATTCTTCATGAGCAAGACGGGTTCGACACCAACGCAACGTTTTATTCATCTTTTTTTCGGCATCCGGCACACAGGGTAGTATTGATCAATCGCATGTTCTTTTCCACTTATATATATACAGTATGTCTCTTTTCTTTGGGGCGAGGTGCGACAATCTGCACATGACTTCGTTTGTTTTGCCTTGTTTTTTTTTCTTTCCTCTCCACCCCAGTCATCAGCTGCACTTTTTACCGGCAAATTGACGCATATTGTTCTCGTTCCGCCTTGCGTGAAAATATTAGCAGAGAATGACGCATCACTGAGAGCCGGATTTAGCGCAACATTTTGAATTTGACATTGAAAATTTAATCAAGTGCGCTTTTCGGGCCTGTCTTCTCTATGGTTCGGCATGCGTTTGACGACTTTAGTCCAGAATTATGCGCATTCATTTGAAATATTTAAATTTCTGAGCGTACTGCCGGGATACTAATTAGAAAGACGTCATAAAAACAGTGTCCGGAAACTGTCTGCTTTCTGTCTGGTGCTCTGCTGAATTCGGAATGCCAGGCATAGATTCGATGGAAAACATCCAGACGAATAATATAAAAAAAAAAAACTGTGAGTCCCTTATCCATTCATCTAATTTCACTCAGACTAATCTTTGTAAAAATCCATCAGAGAAATCTGGAAAAAATGTTTTACCTCAGCAGAGGAAATGAGGGTTGCTTTATGTTCTCCCTGCAATCAGTCTCTTCAGCTTTCTTCTTCCGATAAAGAAAACTTCATTTAAAATTAACTAAAAATTATCCGACACAAGAAAAACTTGGCTTCGTCCAAAAAAAAATTTAACTTTCTCGTGTTGGACATACGTAACAGATGAAAATGAACACAGCATTCAGATTAATTAGTCATAATTTCTTCGACAATTGAATCTATTTTCATTTAATTTTATCGCAATATATTGAGCTGTTCAAGAGGTAAAGAATTAAAATTCCCCATTTCTCCATTTATTCCAAGAAACGCTTTTAATTCTTATTTTTTGCTAGAATGATTATGCTTTTTTTTGTCCAACACGAAAGTCACCAACACCAAATTCGGCAATCAGTCTTCTTGAGTAAAAATTGCGACCATAGTTGAAACAATTTTAATAATATGAAGCAAATCGAAAAACACGCGGGTATTTCGAATCCCATTCGAGCTACATGGGCACTGGGGGGTTTCTGAAAAGTTGCGAATACTTTCGTTTGGCAAACAATGAAATAGCACTCTTTTGTACACAGGAAACTGGGATGAATGAGAATACTTCCGGAGAAAGAATAACTTTAGATGAAAGAAAGGGAAAGTTTCCATTCGATTTCCCTCGGTCAGAAAATTCCGTGCTCACTTTCGTCAAGCGTCGACAATAACACTGGGTTTGTCCGCATTGCAAAACGATTTAAAAAGAAAAAAACTCAGTGCACACGAAACTATGATGTTTACATGTATGAATGAAGAAACTACGAGGAAAAAAGAATCGGAATGAGGAGAGACTCTTTGTCTTTTATAACTGAAGGTTCAAAGAACCGAGACCATCTTATTCCCCTTCCTTGCATTTTTCGCTTCTCTCGACTCCCTGAAGCCTGCGGGGAAATTTATTTCGCCTTCATACTTTTCTCGATGGCTTTCTGCTCGTTTGAACTGCTGTTGAGCACAGCATCTGGAAATGAGGCCCAGAAAATCGCCGAAATGGAAAAGAAGATAGCAAAAAGGAAAGTCATCGAGAACAAACGGCTCGAGTGTCTCCACAACTTGAAGGAGTAGCGCGAGACGACGTAATTTCCCTTTCCCCGAGGAGTCGTTTGCAATAATTCCGGCTTTTTGTTTTCGTTATGCTATCAAGAGAAAAATCCACTGTGACTCCCATGATACTCATATTCTCTACCCGAAGAAAACATAAATGTCTGAGGAAGTGAGGATATCCATTTTCAACCTAATCGTCGAGGTGAATAAAAAAAAAATCCGGTGAATGATCAGAATTGCATCATTGAAATTGATGGATTATGCATTCCCTTCCTTGGCCATCTTCGAATTTTAAGCTTTCAAATTTTGAAAAGTGTTGCAAAATATAGTTCTTGTTGAGTCACTTATTAATATTCGAATACTGCAAAATACTTTTAACATAAATCCTGCACAGTAAAAATCTAAATTTGTATGCATAAAAAAGTGACATGCAAATCAGCGATCATGGAAAAGGGTATTGAGAAATGCTGCATCAAGTAAATTTCCTGTAGAAAAAAAATGAATGGGCATTTTTATTCTATGAAAATCTTGCCCAAGATCTTATCAACCATCATTGTATTCTGTGACAATTTGCAGTGAAACTTCCATAGAAGGAACCCAGATTTAGCCTGAAGCCATATTCAAACAGCAGTGACATCTAACCAAGCCAAAATAGATACTTCATTGTGATGGACATGATGGTGTATGTAAATTGTAGTGACTGATATAGAAGCTAAAATACTCTCGTGGAAAATTTTACATAGCACATCTATCTGCATAAAAACAACTTTCCATCAAACAGAGTTGTGCAGTAATTTTCTAGGTACTCTTCAGATAATGTTGAACCCACGCAGATGAGACAGAAGGACACTTTCCAGTGCAGTTATTCGAAAGAAAAATACCTTTGTGAGAAGAGGTGAGCGTGGGAGTTGACTTTCCCATTGGCTTGAATAAAGAGAAACATTCTGGGCCAGCATGGAGAGCTAAACTTGTCAGAGTTTCATTTTTTATTATTCCGGGAACTTCGCAACCGTGTCTTTGCATTTTTTTTTTTATCTGCTGCGTGACGCGAATTTTTGAGTTGCTCTCATCAACCGATTTTTTTTTTACTTTCTTTTCACAGTTTTTTTTTCGCTCGTTCCCGTGTTTTATTTATTTTGCTTTTTTTCATTTTTCATGTGTTTTCTGGGTCGGCTGGTTGAGCAGCGAGACAGACGAGGACTGCATGGACGCAATGAACCGCCTGAGGCCGATTTTTTTCGCTCGTTCCCGTGTTTTATTTATTTTGCTTTTTTTCATTTTTCATGTGTTTTCTGGGTCGGCTGGTTGAGCAGCGAGACAGACGAGGACTGCATGGACGCAATGAACCGCCTGAGGCGCGGCACAAGGGAGTTCTCGGGAGCACCTTACCGCGGCGAAACAGTAGTCCAGCGGGTGCTCACGTTCTGGTTACACGTAACGTCCACTCAAGCCAAGAGGGTGACCTATAAGAGCGCCTTTTACAGTTATACTTCACACATTCTTCCCCGAGAAAATGTCCTTTTGAATATAAACAAGCATTTTTTCCCTCGCTTTTTCGAAGTGGGCGGAAGAAATTCAATTCGATTTTATTCAGCACGTGCTGCGCATCCGTCAAGATTCTGACTTGACTTGAATTCGAGTCCCGCTTATACTGACTACGTCATTGGATATGTAAATAGGGTCTTTTTATCGCACTGGTCTGAAGGTTCCAGGAAAAATCGAGAAGAGCTGATACATGGCCAACAAATTTTTAGAAATATCACACATGCAACTGTTTCTTTTAATGCAGTGATACCTTTTCATTCAAGTTTGACAACCATTTTACATCCCATAACCATTGTTGAGGATTCTAAAAAGATCTCAACACAAATTTAAAATGAGGAGAAATAAAGATTTAGGTGAGGTTTTTAGAGAGGAATAAAAATGCAGAATCCGCCCGGGACAAGGCAGGGAATCTCCGGTCAGATTCCAAAAGAAAAGTTTTAGTATATTTTCGAATTTCTACAAGTCCCAAAAAACACAAGACAAGTTCGAAATTTAGGCAACAGATTTTCCTCTCAGCAAAACTCTTTCGCGTGAAGGTGCTTCAAGCAACGACTCTCGACAACTGGTGGTGTTCTACTGTGTAAATCGGGTATTTATTAATATTTTGATTTGTTCTAGATTTTTCCTTGATCCAGGATGTGGATCAAGGACGGGGGTTGGCGCCAAGGCGTCTGATTGGCTCGACAAAGTCGAGTCGAA
>CAJPEX010003446.1:0-20347 GCA_905338405.1 Notodromas monacha
CATTTTTCTCAAATTCATGGTCCGAGGACTGGTACCGGTCCGCAGATCTTTTTTTTTTGCCGGTCCGCGGGAAATTTCTCCTGGTTAATGAATTTTTCAAAAGTAGCAAAGAAGAACGTTAAGGTATGTTTATCTTGAATTTTGGCAAGACATTGGCAGTTGAAATTGTCCCATGAAAAACATACAGTATCTTGTCTTTTCCCTTATAACGCTTCAGACAAATTTTTACCTGATTTAATGAATTATTTCAATTATTGAGTCTGAAAAACCCTTTCTTCAAGCCCACTTATCCAGTTAAAAAAAAAGACATTCCACTACAGCTGCTTCAGTGGTTCTTGACTTAATTTTTGTGGGAAAAAAAACAGAAGCTTTTCAAATAACTGCCATTCAAGCTGTCTTTCAAGCAAAACCATTTTTGAGCCACCAAAAATTGTATGAAAATTTGCTAGTTTTCAGAAAATTTCACGAAAACTTTGCCAGTCTGCGGAAAATTATTTGAAAATTTGCCAGTCTGAAAAAAAGTTTTATTTTAAAAAGGTTGGGGAACACTGTTCTACACAATTTAAATTAGCTATAAGCACTTGGGAAATGCTCAAAATACTTTATTTGGTGTAGCTGACGTTAATTTCTTCGGTGTCGAATCAATATTTTTGGAGATTGTGTCAATCCATTTTCTATATTACTTCTGAAAAGACAACTATAAGCAATTTTAGAGCTTTATTTTCATGATTTTTGAGGCGATTGACACCTTCCTAATGCTAGTATGAAAATCATTTGAGTAAAATGCACTTTCATGCAGTATTCTCATTCTTTTCGTAAAACATTCAGCCCAGAACTCTAGTCTTCAACTTTTACAAAAACATTTAAAAAAGTAAGAATAAAGTTCACCTTTCACCACGGTTGCCCTCTAATTCTTAGACTTCTTCAATGTGTTAGTTGGGTTATTATCAGTAATTAAAATTGTCTCGTAATAAAGGAAAAATGTGGTCTACCAAATTGGTGGAGACGGAGGGTATAGGAATCTGAAGAAAGTCACACCATCAACGTAAAAAAAAAATACTTTAAGGTAGAAACAAAAAAGGTTTTCTTCGTCGGGGGTCGCGGGTTCGATTGGGATCGACACAGTCCCCCCGCACACCCCGAAACCCATCACCAATCGACGAGGAATCGAGTCAAGTAAAAATGCGTAAACCAGCTCAAATCGCGGTCATAAATCAGAGCGGAAAGAACTTGAAAAATAAATAAATAAAACCGCAACGCGTGTGGGACTCGGGCCCCCGGCGCAAAAGAATTTATGACCTATGCGCAAACTGTCATGTTTCCCACTTGCGAGGGACTGAAAATTTTTAAAAAATGTATGAAGAATGGGGAAAAAAGGTAAAGTAAAAAAAAAAAAAAAATCTTGGAACGCAGGGCGAAATATTCCCGCTCACGAAATCAAACTCCTCGGAGAGGCCCTATTAGGCGTTCAAACGAGTGTAAAACAACACACACACACACACGGGTTTTAGGGCGCTCTTTACGGAGCCCGGTGTTTCCTTTAAGAACCAATTGGTGGAGTTGTACGACACAAAAAAAACCTTATCTGTTATTATACTCATTGCTATAGACAAGCCACAGAAAATAATTTTTAGTTTAGAAAAATCAAGTATTGGAACATTTTTTAACTTGAAATGCACCCAGGTTAAGAAGGCACAATAAGTTGAAAAAAAAAATCAGGGAGAAAATTGTTCTATTGTTTTCAGGAATCTTCAATGCTAATCCTATGTCAGGAATGCATGAAAAAATGGCACCCACTCAGGGATTTTTATTATTATTTTTAATTCAAAATGTTTTGCAGGATTAGAAAAAAATATTGGACTTTTTCCCAACTTAGACCTTGATACAACAATAGGATTTTTTAAAATTTCCACTGCTCAATGATACAACATTTTGTGAAAATATCCAGACTTTGCCTCACAAGGGTTAAACCCCTCCCCCGCAACCTGGCAAATGAAGATTTGCAATGCACAAAAAAGACAAAATAAATAAAGAAAAAGGACTCCAGAAATGAGAAAAATGCGGTCGAATGCATATTGCATATATATGTCCTAAGTAAGTAATGACATGACATATATGTCCGGTTTATCACATTGACCGGCTTCCAGTCACGGATAGTATAGGCCCCGTGCTTACTCCTAAAGGTATTTGCTATATAGAAAGGCGGCTGTAGGCTCAACAGTCGAAAGAATGCGGGGCTCGAGAGCGATATGGGAAGATAATCGAATTCCGGTCAGGGGCGCCGTTTTTCCGGCGGGATCGATTTCCGAACCCGGCGTTTCTGGGTTCTCATGCACGGATGAGGGGATAGGCTAACGAAGCCTCCGCATTCCATTTCACATCAGGGATGATTTTTATCCCTATATATACTGTACTGTACATGTTTTTGATTTCGACCGGGCGTTTCCACTACTTGGTACTTTAAGATCCCGAAGTAGCTCTGAGTTGTCCTGTATAGGACACGACTTCCTTCGTAGGTGTCTGTCTAATAAAAAATTTAAGCTATTTATGCATGAAGAAACATGGTATGATTCGTTTATTTTTTTGGGATCCAAAAATGGAACTGATTCAAAGGTGGTGGAACATTCAATTCTGGGACTGTGAGACTGATCAGGGCTTGTCATATAAACACTTGAAGAAATTCACCTGTAAATTCTGTAAATAAAGAAAGAAAGCCATGAAGCCATTTTTAGGGTCAGAAATTAAGCTGGTAAGTTTGGCACAGATGAGACTCAACATTATATGTGTGCAGTGAAATTTAAAAAAAATGTACATGCAGGTCATTCAGCCCTTTTATGGCCAAAAATATGCGTTTATCATACAGGTGGTACCTTGAAATTTCTGGTATTATAGAACGTTTTGATCCCAGTTTAACGTTCAGTGAGACACTTTAAGATTTTATATTCATGTTTTTACGTGTTTTTTTCTCCGTTTTCGTTCAGTTTAACACCCCGTTCCCAATATAACGATCAGTTGGAGGGACTTTTAAACTGACACAGTTTAACGCCCTACCAGTTTAACACCATCCAACTTAACGTTCCATGGTGGAAATCGTGGATTTTATGCGTAAGGACTAATACAGACTAAGTAAGTACGACTCTCAATAAACGCAATTCAAATAATTCAGAAGACAATGCCATACTACATCGCAATGAAATAAGAACAAAATGAACCCATCAAAGAAATAAAATAAATAATTTGTGCATACAAATCAAAACAAGCATGAATATCCCAGTTGGGCTTGTATTGATCACTTCATTTCTGAGAGGAATGATTAGTAAACATATGGAAACATTGGGCTTCCATTGGTTTCAATACCATTCACTTTGGTCACATGACCTGACAGTTTTTGTACAAGTTCCTTTGTCTTTTAAAAAATTAAAAAATGATGCCGGTCTGAATGTGATAAATAAATACCACTGGGTTTTCAGATGGAGCAGTATTTTTGGAGCTTTTAAAAACAGTCAAAGACTTTCCCCTTTTAAATTCTATAAATAACTGAAAAACAGATGATTTCTTGCTCAAAGAAAAATTAACTGGAACGAAGGTAAGGAACCAGAAAAATTTGGGAATTTAGACCCCATTAGAGGACGACGGGGTTAAAAAAAAAATCGACTGCGTTAGCTTTAAATTCAATAATTTGTCGAAGAAAGCTGATGATTGGTTATTCATGTAAAAATTAAGCTGCTACAAAGGCAATGGTCCATAAAATTATGGGACTCCAAAGAATAAGGGTTTTTAGAATATAAAGACCTGAATATGCACAGCTGATGGAAAAAGACTCTGACAAAATAAGCACAAACTCAGCTTGCTTTTGATTATGAATTAGAGTGAATTTATCATGAAATATTTTTTCAATTTTTGTGAATCCCCCCCCCCCCCTTGATTTCTGTGAAAGATATCAAAATTAAAAAATTAAATGCTTTGATATTTTCGGAAAATTTCAGAAAATTGTCCCTATAACTTGAGGCAATGTCCAGATGATGAGCTGGATTTTTGTCTTGTTTTCAAGTGTCCCTAAGTTGAATTGTGCGTGTGCCAGGGTTTCTGCATATTCATATGTCTCACTGTAATTCCCTCCAAATGTCAAAAAAAATGCGCCAGCCTCCATCTCACAATTACTGAACCACTTATTTTTTCTCCCTTCGCAAAATCGGCAGCCGCCCAAAGAATAAAAAATAAGATCAGTAAACCCTAGGAAAGAAAATGTCTCACGGGTCACACAAGGCACACACATACCCTCACTAGAAGACAGAAAGCAACAAGAGGCATGAAAAAGAACAGCGGTAAAAAAAAATACGAATAAACGACGCGAAAAACATATATGCGTGAAGAAGAAAACGCCGGAGGGCAAAAAAGTCGCGGCCATTTTCGCCCGGCCGGATCATAATTACAGCCTTCTCAAACTCCTCGACTCCCGTCGTTACGTCGCTCCTGTTGACTCGACTGATGGATTATTTATTTCCATTTCCCTCCTTTTTTTTTTTCTTCTTCTACTGCGAAACCGAGAAAAAAAAATTGAATAAAAGAGGCGGAAAATGCGAGGGATCTCTCAGAAGTCTCGCGACGAGTTGCTGCCCCCAAAAGTTTTGGGTTTCGCCTCATCATTGCAGAAAAAGGGTTGCATCCTGTTCAGCAAATTAGTTTTGATTCATGAACATGTTTTGAACCCATTGGAATTTTTGGAAAGCACTTCGGTTAGGAAGTGGCGAATGATTTCATTTGTGCCTGCGTGACAGAAGCACATAAAAATGAAAAAAAATTAAAATACTTGAAGTGTATTCGGAAATCTTGTCAATTTCCCTCGGGAGTTAAAACATTTTCTTTTTACAAATCCTCAATCAGTGATTTTTTTTTAAAGTAAAACGAGTCTACACAGGAATTTTCCCGACTGTATAAACCTTGTTGCTTTTCAGAATTTTATTGAACTCAATGCTTGAAGATTCCTGAAGCAGTTCAAGTAAAATTTCAGATTATGATTCAAATTGAAAAGTCTTCAAAATGAAGCAAGAGGATGTGAGTTTTTTGTTCAAAATGTTCCCATGCTTTCAATACTCCCCTTGCCAAAAACATGGGTGAAATAACGTTGAGTCAAGCTGTGTCAACTTATTACTTGTACTTACTTACCTACTTATTTTTTTATTTTTGATATCTTTTGATGAAATCAAGCTTTTCATATTTTAAAAATTTTGAAAATATCTCATAAATTCACTGTAATTCATAATCCAAAGCAAGGTGGTTTTGTGCTTCTTTTTTCAGAGTTTTTTTTTTTCATCATCTGTGCATATTCTAACATGACTTATTATTTTTCATTGCTGTTTGATCTCCTCTTGATACCAAAAGATCAGATTCTATGTGGATTTGTTCTGCACTGTGGTTTTCTACAACTTGAAGTTGAGGGAAAAAAATTTATTAACCCTTGGACGGTGGAGGGTTCTTTCTCAGTGCGCGGCAGAGTTGGGATTTTTTTGGGGGGCAGTGCATTTCAGTTTGACCCAAGGTTACTGAAATGCACCCAGGTTGAGGAGGACTAAGTTGGGAAAAATCCAGGACGCAAATTTTCTTTTGTTCCCCAGATTTTCCCATGCAAATCCTATGCCAGGAATGCATGAAAAATGCCACCCAGCAAGGGATTTTTTTTTTAATTTTCCTTGAAAATTTTCTGCAGCATTAGAAAAAAATCTTGGACTTTTTCCCAACTTAGTTCTTGGTAAAAAAAAAGTAGGTTTTTTTTTATTCCCAGTGCCCAGTGGCACAAAATTTTGCAAAAATATCCTGACTTTGCCGCACAAGGGTTACATTTTATGAGGGCTCATTTCTAATTTTTGACAAAAAAAAAGGAGAACCAATGAAATGCATGAGAATTGAAGTCTAATGGAAGATGAGACTCAACTTAGGGACATTCCAACATCAGGACATGCTTGATGCACCAATTATATGCACCACATTTGGTGGTCTCACTGTACCTACATTCCAGCAATCTCCTTTATTCCCCTCTTTGCTACATCTGCATCAAATGGGGATCAAAGACTCATAGGTGACCACAACACTTGCAAGACTTTTGAAAACCCCCTTGCTGTAGAGTAGACAGGGAAGACGCTGAAGCTTTATTCCCTCTTTCGCATTCATTCAATGCCCCGGGGCGGAGTCGGGCGCCGCGGCGCCGGTGGAGGCGGTCACAGTCGCTGACGTGCAATCAACAAATTAGGTCTCGTTCGGACACATCAGCAGCTCAGGAGGAAGATGAAGAAGAAGAAGACCGAGATGAAAGGGAGAAAAAAAATAACAGAAGTGATGAAAAAATAACTTCGAAAGCCGCGGTAGAACAAAGCAGGGACTCGGGGGTGGGAAAAATAAGCGGGGTGATGGACACCGAATACTTATCGTAAAAAGAAAATAAGAAAGGAAGACAGAAGATAACCACGACTTTTGTCCTTCTGGCTTGATTTCTTTCTTGTTTCTCTCCTGGATTTTTATCTTTTTTATATGGATGCCTTCAGGCGAACGGAAATCAAGTACGACCATCTGAAGCGTACGGGTTATTTATTTATCTTATTTTTTTTCAGAATTTTCCGGCTGCACCCATATTTCTTAGTTTATTTTTCAAAAAAAAAGATTTTGGCTAACGCAACATCAATTTAGTCATTTTGAAATTACAGAACCGAAAACTGGAAAGGATTGGGCAAGGCTTCTCTTTTGAAATAAAATGTCTTCAGGGCACGAATGGAGAGTTTTAAAAAATTTCACGAATACCAGCGTTTAAAAAAAGCTGAATTTCCCTGGACATTCTATAATTACGTTATTTGTGCGTCAAAGTTTCTGAGTAAAACATCTTATATAAAATATTGTTGATTGATATGAGAGATTGAAGCAAAACGTTGCCAATTTTCTGAATTTTTCCCCTTTTCCAGTCCCAATTTTCAGCCCCTTTTTTTTCATCAATCCAAATTTTAAAATATAAGCCTTATATTTTGCTTCCTTGAAAATAACCATATCACTTTTAAACCTTTTTCATCAATTGACATGAGAACAAATTCCTGCAACTATATGTACTTATTTGGAGTCATTTATATAATTTTGAAGGAAATTCTTTTCAATATGCAATTTCTCCATTAATATTTTCACACGATCAGAAAGAGCTCTTTGACTTCGTCCGTGAGAAGCAAGTCTTACAATTTAAAAATCCGGCGTGAAATGAGGGAATCTCGAGGGGAGCGAAAAATGAAACCGAGGAAAACACTTGGATCCTTTTAAAAGAGCTTGGATGATTAAAATTGTATCAGAATAAAAAATGAATAAATAAAAGAAAAATGAAGCCACGAGATTGCTGATGTTCTGCTTTGTTTGCCAAGTGAGAAAGGAAAGGGCAACCGGAAGATAAGAACGTCATTACTTCAGAACAATGGCCGAGGAACTAAAATCCTCAGGGAATGAAGGACAGGTTATGAGTATTATTTCATATTGAAAGAATTGAAAGACAGTATTTGTCTTTCAATTCCTTTCAAGATGCATCAAATTATTTGTTTTAATCATTTTATCTTTCACATTTCAAGAAAATAATGACCAGAAGGCCTCATAAAATTTGACTTACCAAAGTTTATAAAAAAAAAGACTTTGAGATAGAGAAGTTTTTAATGTCTTGATACTAAGGGAATTTAGACAGGGACTTGAAAAAAATTTGACTTAGGGAGGAATTTGACTTAGAGAGGTTCTACTTATTGAGGTTCACCTGTATGATGGTGTTTTTCTGCTGACAGAAAATGTTTGTGGGAAAATGAAAAAAAAATCCTTGCTGGAGCACAATTTTTCCTGCATTTGTATGGCATAGGACTAGCATTCAAGATACTGAAGAACAACAGAAATTACTCCTTTCAAGTTTTTCCTAACAAACCCCTTCTCAAACCGGATACATTTTGATCATCTGTGGTCAAACCAGAATGAACCTGTTTTTAAAAAGACATTCCTGACTTTGCCACAGGATGGAAAGGAGTCTGATGCCATCCAAGGGTCAATTGACAGGATTCATTTCAATGAAAAATTTAAAACTCTGGAAAGAACATTGTGCTACAGTTAGAAAACTTAATTTATTCCAATGAAATGTTAATGGATGAAGACACCACTAAAATTCAAGACTGGACTGCAGGGTGTTTGGGAATAACATTCCTGGAAGATGCCAAGAATAGCCATGATGTAGCCTTGCCTCCCCTTTTTCCTAGGGACTCTCCCCCCCTCTCTCTCTCTCTCTCTCTCTCTCTCTCTTCTACAGGTCTTCTTCTGTCTGTCTCTCCATTGATCTGAAAGGCATTTACAGGACATCCAAGCCCCATTTTCTGTCTGTCTTGTCAAATGTTGACCACCCTCTCCCCCTCTGTCTCTCCACACACAAAGTACTTTATTCAATCCAATGAGAATAAGTTCATAAACCAAGACACCAATACAACCCAAGACTGGACTACAGGGTGTAAGGAAATCTTTGGGAATACCATTCCTGTCAGATTCCAAGAGTAGTTATGAATTAGCCTTGTCTCCCCTTTTCCCTTGTGACTCCCCCTCTCTCTCTCTCTTTCTGTCCTATTCTGTCTGTCTCTCCATCCATCTGACAGACATTGACAGGCCATCCAAGTCTCTCTTTCTGTCTATCTGCCTGGTAACATCTTAAACACACTATCCCTCTCTTTCTCTCCAAACTCAAAGCACTTCATTCAATCCAATGAGAATAAGTTCATAAAGCAAGTATGAACTACAGGGTGTCAGAAAATCTTTGGGAATACCATCCCTGGAAGATGGCAAGAATAGCCATGACTCCCCTTTTTCCTAGTGACTCCCCATCTCTCTCTCTCTTTCTGTCCTATTCTGTCTGTCTCTCCATCCATCTAACAGACATTTACAGGCCATCCGAGTCTCTCTTTCTGTCTATCTGTCTGGTAGCATCTGAAAAGCCCTATTCCTCTCTCTCTCTCTCTCTCTCTCTCTCTCTCTCTTCAAACTCAAAGCACCTGGTTCAATCCAATGAGAATAAATTTATAAACCAGGTCTGAACTACAGGGTGTCAGAAAATCTTTGGGAATACCATTCCTGGAAGATGCCAAGAATAGCCATGAAGTAGCCTTGTCTCCCCTTTCCTTGCGGCTCTCTCTTTCTTCTTCTCTGTGTCTCTCCATCGGAAGGCTCTCTTCCTCTGTCTGTCTGTCTAGTCTCGTCACTTACCCACCCTTCCTCTCTCTATCTATCTATCTCTCTCTCTCTGTGTTTCTGTCTCTCCCTCCTCTCCTGGGCCCAAACAGGAACAAAAGTGGTCGGGTCCAATCCTCATTTCATTCCCCTCCACCTTGCGACTTGCACGCGGCTGCGCGGGATAGCCAAGGTGTGCATAGAGAGACTGTATTAGAAAGAAGAGGGGGGGGGGGTCAAAAGAGAGAGACGACACTCAGGCACGAAACTCCGGTTCCCAGCCGGCCAAACATGACTCAGCGAAAAATGGGAGGGAAAAAACCCCACGACTCATTTCCCCCTACAGCAGCTAACGTTGGGCAGCAGGGGAACTGGGCAGCACAACATCCCTTGCAGGTCGGGTCCTGGTCCCGCCAGCGCGAACGGGGTGGGGCTGCACCAAAGGTTCCCTTCTGCTGGTATCTTATAGTTTAATGCTTATTTATTTATTTATTGTTGTCATCCCTTGTTCTTGGTGGCTTTAATTCGGTTCATGTATTTCTTATTGAAATTAATCAAGCCCATATATAAACTGGAATATTGTCCTCATGTGCCAAAATAAATTCCATTATTATTGGTGCATCAGGCTCATGAACTTCTCATTGGAATGATTCACCATCTATAAGCCAAGGCACCATTCTCTTGCCCCAGGGTGCAATGTAGTGGTGCCACTGGTTGATTAAATTTCCCACTGGAATGGATGAATTCTATTTATATGAAGGTGCCACCATTTTGTTCATATACAGGTGGTACCTTGCAATTTCACTTCCCACCATTCAACAAATCAATGGTCAAATTTGCAGGGAGGTTGACTTCAATTTGACCCTTGCCCCAAAATTCAACCTCCTTTTTCCATTATTTTTGTGTTTTGGTACTTATATTTTTGAATTTCACAGAGTGTCTTTTGAAATTTGACCCTAGTTCAGCAATGGATTAGGGTCAAATTGTGAGGTACCACTTGCACTTGAGTTAGTTGGGTATCAACATTAACCCTTGGGCAGCAAAGTTGGGCTATTTTTGCAAAATTGTGTTACACCTCAGGTCAGAAAATAAAAAAGGACAGCAGGGATTTGAGGACAAAGTTGGGGGAAAATCCAATGTTTTTCTCTTTTTGCACAGAAAAATTTCATGGTAAAATGAAAAAAAATGTTATGCTAAGCAATGGGCTTTTCTTGGATTAATCCCAACTTTGCCTCAGCCCACCTGGAAGGTCCTTTCTGACCTTCAGAAAACTGAAAACCGCACAGCATACGAAATTAATCTGATTTTGGCTGGCAATGGGAAATAATCCTCTGCCGTCCAAGGGTTAAACACCACCCTTCAGTTTATAGTGGGGATTATTGCAGTGTATGCATAACTTTCATGAACTTCCCAATATAGAAAAAAATTGTCTATTCATTCAGCATGTCTTTTGCTGGGTCAATTAGTAAACTTTATTTATCACAATCAGAAGTTCTTGAGCCAATTCAGAACCATTGAAATCCACTCCAGACTTGAGTGAACAGAAATCTCAATTAATTGACCCTACTGTTGTATTAATTGACTCAGACCTTCTCAATTTACTTTTGAAGGAATCATTGTTTCAAAATTTTCAAGTTTTGAAATCCATTTCAATGAATAAAATGGATACCTCAAACAAAAAAAGTTAACCTTGTCCAAGTTTCATTTCCATCAGCACATGGTTGACTTGCCATAGTTGGAACCTTTTTTTTTTCTCTCACGCTTCAATGGCCTCTAATAATTTCCGAGATTTTCGCATCATTGTGCATTCATAGAATGATGTTTTCCGCCTCAAAAAGGCAAAAACTTCCTTGCTGCCCCTCGTTCAAACACCGGTGTGTTATTTTTTGCCCCCCTTGGACTCGTTTCCTCCGTGGCCAGTTATTGAGAGCTTTTCGCCATATTCCGTAGACGGTTGGCACAAGTTTCTCCCTCTCTTTTTGTTCTGGTTATCCATAGCAATTTTTATGATGGAAAAGAGGATATTGTTCTCGTACCGACTGAATTCAAGTTTAAATTAAAATCGAAAAAGAAATTTAAGACATGAAACGATGCTGTTTGAAAAAAAATTTCTCCGCGCGAAACCGCCAAAATTACCAGAGATTTTTCCGAAAATATCCCTCAGAATTTCAGTCAAGGTTTTTCATTTGAAATCAGATGATGAATCTGCGCATATTTCTGTCCAGAAGGAAGCTGAAGGTTCAACACTTTAAATTTTATGAAAAGCTTTCAAATTTTTTATCTTATGCAAAAATATAATCGTGAAAACAAAGGGGTGAGGAAATATCAGTTTCTCAATCGGCGATGGAAGCAAAAAATCGAACCATCGCGCAATTTTTCAAATACATTTCTTCCTTTATTCGCATTCATTCATTTTTTGTTTCAGGAATGATTTTTCCCGTCTTATTGATTTTTATGCTGTCTCATTGAGGAAAAATAAAGCATACTGAAATAAAAGGCTGCGATTTTCCTTTGAACGAATTCAATTCATGCGTGAGAGTATAGATGATTTTTAAGCATAAGCTTTCTTTTCCATGGAATACTTTTTAATAAATTTGTAATGGAAAGAATTTCGACTTTGGCCTTTTATAAAAGGAATGTAATCGTACTGGAACGATAAAAATATACCCAAAGCATATTATGAATATTGAAAATATGTTTTCAACATTTGATGAATCGGCTGCTGATCGTTTCTATCACTGGAGGTTTTTTTTTTAAAGAATTTTTCGTGCTTCTGAAATCTCTCAAATCTGTGCAAAGACTTTTCCAGAACTGAACGATTATAAATTTTTTAGTTTGCTATGCTCAAATTCCCTTTAGTTCATATGCCTAACTCAACTTCTATGACATAATATTTTAGTCCTATCATTCCCACAAAGAAACGTTTTCACTGGAATTTATTTCAAACATCGGTTTTGCCATGAAGTTCATCATTCTCTCTGTCCAGGCCTGATAGGTTTGATGGACTAAAACAAATCAGGCCTTGTTCCCCACTGAAAAAACAAACCAAAACAACTCTGAGTAAATTATGCTAGAATATACGGTACCTTCAAATTCAAATTACTGTATTGGAGAAATTCAGCTGTGTTGAATATCTACAGTGTCCCATGTCAAAAGAGCTTCCAAAACTGAGGAGCCAAGTTTCACCTGTGGGTTTCCAATTTCGTCAACATTTTCAGCAGAGTGAAATTTATTTCTCTCAGATTCTGCCATCACTCTAATATTCCCAATTTTGAAAATTGCGGCTGATGTTGAGAGCCTTTCGCCTGACTAAGGTATCACCAAATGCACCAGACGTTCTCATCATCTTTGTGAAGCAGGGATGTATAAGTCACTCTTTCTTCCACACAGGCAAATAAAATATAAAAAATGGTATCTTGTGCTGCTGCTGAGATTTCAGCCACGGCACGATGCGTAATTACAGGATGGCTGAGGCTTCCGCTCTGCACTCAATGCACCTCAAGGGCGACGACAGAGAGTCGCTGACTGGAAAAGAGAACAAAAAAGTCATCATCACATCTCTTCATCTGAATTTCTTCCTCCTCTTTCTGTAATCTTTTTTTATTTTTCCTCAATAAGGTGATGAACCCACAGAAAAATCAGGGAGCTAAGAACATACAGTGAGACCCAGAGATGCAGATGTAATTGGTGCATCAAGAGTGTCCTGATGTCAGAATGTCCCTAACTTGAGTCTCATTTTTGCTTAGAATTCAATGATATCGTATTTAATTGGATCTCCTTTTTGTCAAAAATTAGAAATAAGTTCACAAAAATGTTTAATAAAAATGCTTCCCTCAACGTCAAGTTTATAGAAAACAACAATGCAGAACAAATCCACATGGAATCTGATCTTTTGGTATCAAAAGGAAACCAAAAAGCAAAGAAAAAAAATAAGTCTTGCTAGAATATGCACAGATGATAATTTTAAAAACTCTGAAAAAAGAAGCACAGAATTGGCCTGCTTTTGATTATCAATTTCAGTGAATTTATCATGACATATTTTTCAAGTTTTTGTAAATATAGATAGCTTGATTTCTTCAAAAGATATCAAAATTTAAAAATAAAATGTTTTGATTTTTTGGGAATATTTCAGAAAAGTGTCCCTAACTTGAGCCAATGTCCAGATGTCAGGCCTGATTTATTTGGTTTTCAACTGTCCCCAAGCCAAAATTGTCCATATGTTGTGGGGTGTCCACATACCGAAGTCTCACTGTACGTTTTTCCAAGACAAAGAAAAAAATTAAGGAAGAGAGCAGCCATTTTCGCAAAAAATAAAATAAAAAAATCCAAGGTTTCCCTCCCTTTTGTTTCTTTTTTTGTGTGCAATAAACGCGATTCCGCAAGAAAATATTTTTCTTGCCCTAGATTTTTCGGTATTACCAATTCAAAATTAACCAGAAGCCCAGTAGTCTTTTGTCAAAGACATTTTGAAGTATGAAATTTTTTGTGTGCAATAAACGCGATTCCGCAAGAAAATATTTTTCTTGCCCTAGATTTTTCGGTATTACCAATTCAAAATTAACCAGAAGCCCAGTAGTCTTTTGTCAAAGACATTTTGAAGTATGAATCTTTTTTCCAAAAAGGACCGGAAGCATAACATATCCATTCAGGTCAAAGCCATCCAAGCGAAACCAGAGAATCCTTCTCAAAATTTGAATTTGACCAATTTTAGAATTGGTTATACGGCTGAAAACGGCGAGATCAACTGGAGAATTTATTATTTTCAACAAAACTTTGTTTGTAATGCAAAACTAGCAAAAAAAAGGGACTATTTTTCCTTTTATTTCACATTGATGTGGATCACGAGGATGCAACAATTAGGTGTTTGAATTTTTAAAATATTCAATAGTCAACCATTGCGCAGTTTGTGTTTAGCTTACAGTGTTTGTAATCTATTTAAAAAACAAATGCATGATAATTTTATTGATCGTGAAAAATTTACCAAATCCACCCTTTTTTTTTAGATGCGTTGGCCTCATTTTCCACTCCGAAGATTATGCTTTTGCTGCTCATGGTTTTTTTTTCGCATTGTTTTCACCCTTTAAACGCTTGCCACCATTTATTTGCGGCGTAAATTTAGAATATTACTGTAATTCTTTTCAGATTTCCTTCTCCATAACCCTACAAATACTGTATATTCGTAGTTACCTTGATTTCAGAGACTGAAATCTAGAACATTCATCGCGAATCAACAACCCCGATGTCAATTTTTTTTAATAGACAAATCAAAAAGATTATTTACCAGGAGCATCGAAAACAAAAATGGATTCGTGAAAACCGGATAAATCGTGACGACTTCGGGCTCTTCGAAACAAATCCGAGTGCAGAGAAAATAAGATGGAAAAAAATTTGCAAAGTCACGATTGTAGCCCGACGGAGGAAGCTTATCCGACAACTATTGGATTCTTTCGCGGATTCCCGGCATATTTATCAAACCACTGTATATACGTGGTCGAGTTCGTGACAAAAGCTCAAAACCAAGTTTTGCACTCGAAAGTGTAAGCGGGGGGAAAAGAAATTAAAAGACAGAATTTCAGAGGCATACTATGCTTTGCACAAACAAAAACAAAAAAAACTACACCCACACACACACAGGAAGAAAAAATATTTAGAACCTGACGCATATCAAAACTATCAGAAGCTTTCTCTTAATGCGATTGCGCACCCAGCACCGTTTAAAGAAATTCCTTGCCGTAAATCTTTGCTTTTATACCATTAATGATTCAAGGTATTTCATTCATTCCTGCAACATCATGGAATAAGGTTTGACTTGGGATTTTCAACAGACGGTGCAAGGAGAGAAAAATTTAAACCCCAGTTTAAAATACAGTTGAACCTCAATAAGTTAAACCTCCCTAAATCAAATACCCCCCTAACTCAGTTTTTTTGAAGTCCCGCCTGAATTCCCCTTAAAAACAATGCATTAAAAACCTCCCTAACTCAAAATATTTTTCTCTCAAACCTCTGTAATTCAAATTTTCTGAGGCCTGTTGGTTACTATTTCCTTGAATAAAGAGAAACATCAATGAAACAAATGATTTTATGCATCTAGAAAGGAATGGAAAGACTAATTTAAAAAATTTACGCTAAGTTCAGCAAGCTGTTAACTCATTAAGAAGCAAGTTTAGGCCCAGAATATCCTCATTTACAATTTCCTGCAATATTTGTTATGTATCCTTGCAGCAAAAATTATTGTTTCTTCAACTCAAAACCTCAAAAAATCAAAACCTCTCTAAGTAACAACCTCCCCAAGTCAAATTTATTTCCTGGTCCCTAAAAATTTGACTTCGAGAGGTTCAACTGTACTGTTTTTCTGACTGTAACTCTGAGAACATCTAAAAAAGTTAGAATGTTGATTTATTTTTCTTTCCATCATTTTTCACGTAGGATTCGAGAACAAAATATGCGACGCAATCGTGAATATGATGTGCAAGAGGGGAAAATAGCTTGTCAGGAAAATTGGCTGGCTTTTTTTTTGCGCAAGCAGTATATAGGAAACCGATGCGAAAAAAAAGGCGAGCACTTTTTTTCCAAATCGAATCTCTGTCTTTTGAATGGTTAGTCTCCACTTGAACATTCGGCTGAAAAGTCACAATTTATCGCATTTCGACTTGTGTGCAGCGATGAGTAAGAAAATGTTTTTGTTCAAATTAAAAATTTTGCGGTGTTACTGTGAAAAACGTTGAAAATCATTTTTAAACGTCCGACTTGCGTTTGGAAAGGATGAAATTAAATTTTGCACACGCTGTGGATCATGTGTTGTACAATTTTACCCCAGTTTGAAAGCAGAAGAGTGACAGAAATGTATGCTAAATAAGAAGGCTAGAGCCAAAAATTTTTTTGAGTTAGGGTTCAAAATGCCTTGGTCTTGGGGAGATCGGCCAGGGATTCACTGGAAATTTAAGTCACGGATTTTTATTTTTTCAATATGAAGGGTATTTTGATTCAGTTAAGCGGGACTAAAAGAATGTTGAACTTCAAAATGAAAAAAAAGTTATGCTGATTTTAGATATCATGGTTCAACGTTTTTTCTTTAATTTTCCTTCATTATAGATGCGGACATCGAATTATTGAGTGATTATCACAGACAACAAATATTTTACTGAAAGCATTTATCATCAGCAAAATGAACGCGGCACCGGAAGGTACCAGAAACCCACACGATGGATAAAAAAAATATATATCATTCAGTGATAGGCCCGTGTCTTTTATTTTTTTTATTTTTCGCGAAATGATCAACAGTCCGTGGCCGCCGCAATTTTTTGTAGTTGTTAATCAACCATTTGTTTGTTCAATGGACCCCGAAGTAGTGGCTTGTTTAAAAAAAATAAAAATAAAAAAGAGCGACAAAAAAACACGAGAAAAACAAACTCGTGGGTTCGCGCGCGGAAACGCGCAGGGCGTTTTCGCAGGGCCCGTAATTGCCCCAAATTTTTTCCTTGTCCGCCGGAAATACCGCTCTTCTCTTCTCTTTTTTTTTTTCTCTTCTTCGTCTTCTTCTTCCCACCCTTATTCCGAACATCCCCCCCGGGCTCCATTCTGGGACAAACAAGGGAGTTGCTAAACTCGGCGTTGGATCGATCGGCGGAGGCGGGGCTTGGAGCCGCGGCCAATCGGCGCGTCGGAAAAGGGGGCGCAGTCGAATCGCGGGGCGAGTCGCTCGGTGCTTGGCGACGCGGTCAGTCATTAGGACGCAGTTCGGTGAACGATTTTTCGCTCCTTCTGCACGTGCCTTTTTTTTTAATTTAATTCTTGCGCCCAGCATTCGGCGGAGTTATGATGAGGCCTTTTTTTCTCTGTTGTGTTTCTATGAATGTGCCGGTTATTCGCGAAAACACGAATTTGACTTGAAAATGGCGAGTGTGAGTGTGAAGTGAACTTAGAGTGATATCTTGTATTGCGTGATAGTGCGGTATCATGTTCTTTTATTATTGTGAGAAATTAGAAATGCATTTCGCATGGCCTTTTATTCATGCGTCCCACTTGCTGGCGGAGGCATTATTGCACTCATATAATTTCTGCTCATGTTTTTCCTGCCGACGTGTTCAAGCACGATTTTTTTTTTTTGCGCGTGGAAAAATGTCGCATGTTTGCGCAAAGTGAACTTGCTGAAATCTTCTATATAGGGACTCGACCTTTCTGAAGAATTGGGACGCAATTTTTGGAGAAGTTTCGCGACATTTTTCTTGGGTTCACTCGACGGAGTCTGGCAATTCAACCCTAATCTGTTGCAAAACTAAGGTCGAATTATGAAGCAGTCCAATTGCGAGACACTTCCTGAAATTCAAACATATCAGCACAAAAACACAAAATAAAAGTGGCCAAAGCAGGTTGAATTGCGGGGCAAGGGTCAAATTGCAAGTCAACCTCCCTGCAAATTTGACCTTCAAATTGCGGGAAGGTCAAATTGTGAGAGGTCAAATTGCAAGGTTCTGTATCACTGAGGTTTTTACACGTGTCACAATTTTCTGTCATGCGGTGAAAGCATAACATTTTTAATGGATGAATATGAACGTGAAGTGAACTAACTAATCCCAGTAAATAATTTGTTACAGGCAGGGCTGGGTGTAATAGCTATGCATTTTGTTCTGCATTTTCCTACGCCAAATTATTTGCTGGGATATCCTCTAATGATGTGTTAGTTTTGAGAAATAAGAACACATTTTTTTGGAAGTGCAGAATATTTTCCCCCATTTTAAGGTTCTTTTTTTTGGCTCACTTGGAGGAGATGCTTTGCCCCATTTTTTTAGAGTATGTAAAAGAACAATTCAATTCAGAAATTTTCAAACGCCAGTGCGGAATGAATTTGCTGAATTTTTTATTGGTGTGTACCTGTTTCTTCAAGAACAAAAACATGCTGAAAGTCCCTTGAAAACACCATCCGAAATTTGCAATCGTGATAAGCATCATACTCAGGTATTTTGTCGTGAACTTTAAAAATTCTATTGTGCGAAATGCTGTTAAAACCTCTGAAGCTTAGTTTTTTTTTTACGTCTGAACACGTTTTGCGCTAAAATTGCAATACATTTTGAAATGTTCTAGTATTCTTCATTGATCCCACGCTAGAGTTATTTCCGTGTGTCGAATTTCGCTGTGAAATCTAGATTGCGTAAGCTAAATAATTTTCATTTATTCGATATAAACAAACTCAAAAAGCCGTGGGAGAGAAGCATTTTGTTTACAGCACGCATTTAATGATTGCCGAATTTCTCCCAAAACAGTGATGAAAGTACTAGTGAAAATATTTATAGATTATTAACGGGATTCCATTGAAACGAGCTCTTCATTGATTCCCCTTGGAAAATTCTGTTTTCAATCCTACTCGTGAGATTTTTCTCGGAAAAACGCCAGTGTTTTTAATGAAAAAATGAACTCCCTGCAGGCGATTCGTTTCTTCGAAAATTTTAAACATTTCTTTCTTTTTATTTTTGTTGGTGATTGTCCTTGACAAGAAGGAAAAGAAAGGAGTGCGTGGGAACACTCAGGACATGCGTGGTTTTTATCGCTGACATGACGTCTAGTGCCAAGTTTTCAAGATAAAAACGCCGCCTCTTCCGAAACGCAATTTCTCCCGGGGCGGCGCGTGGGGAAATAATTTTCTCCGTTAACCCTCCAATCGCAAGTGAATCGACATAAAAAATATTTGTTTTCCTCATAGTGATTCCCTGTTTCAAACTTGCCATGGATACAGTGCAGTGGTGCTTCGGTTAATGGACTTTATCTGTTCCATGTGCGGACTCCGGTTATCCAAAAAGTCTAAAATCTTTGAACCCTTTTCCGCCGCGGAGCCAAGGTATTTTCTTTTTCAAAAATTGTTTTTGCCAGGAAAACGTGAAAAGGCAAAGGTTGGTATGATAAGTAATTTATGTAGAATATGTTTGCAATTTTCCTCAGGAAATTTTTCAATAAAAATAAGACAAACAAGTCACGGAAATCTGGAGAAGATCACTGCTAAATTAAAACCAAGTGCTTTTCTCTTTGAAAAAAAAAAATCATAATACGGCTGAAAAGCCGGTCTTTCTTTCGTCATATATTCGACCAGAAGGATTCCTCTTTTCGGAAGCCATTTATCTAAATCTTTTTCTATCCGTTCATTATTGACGCTTCTTGTACCTTTTATATTCAATTTTTAATGGAATTTGATCCAACTTTCATTCGTCATATTCAGACAGACTGCGAATATTTCGTGAGCCTTTTAGTCTTGTTTTGATTTAGTTTGTCTAAAATACGAAGTTATCTTGTAGAATATGCAATGAATTAAAAAAAACTCCCTTTCCAACAAACAAAGAAGTTGAAACGAAATCACCTGCGAATTTATTTTGCGCTTTCCTTGATTTCTAAAGTGTTGAATCCGTGGATTTTGGACATAATTAACTCATCAGCTGCTATCCGAATATGTATCAGATATTGTATTTTAAAAGATGAACGAGGATTCCCAATCATCGCTTTTTGAAAAACAGTGAATGGTTTAGGGATCGATGTTTTCAAATTTAATTTCATTCCAAAATTTGTGCTGCGAGAGAATAAATAGTTATAACTCGGATCAACGTGAAAATGTAAGAAACCATCAAATATACTGCATCAGACGCATCCGGATTTTTTTAGTTCAATTATTTAAAGAAAGAAAAGTGCGCCTTAAATTCGTTTGAAACCAGTGAACAAAAATTCAGGAACACAGGAGATGAAGCAAAAAAAGAATAGAATTCAAAATCGTGCACCTGATGGGCGTGAGAAACACACCCTGATTTTCCGCCATGTTCCGCGAGTTCCCTGGGTTATAAGCGCAATGGCCGCTGCCCGAAATAAACTCGTATAACAAATAGCAACCCAAACCCAACCCCCCTCCTTTCCCAAGCGCTCCCCCCCCCCCCTCTTCTCCCTTCACGGGTTCTCTTTTCTGCCCTGCTTTTTTTCCCCTTCAATTCCTGACCGTTTTTTGTTTTTTTAAGAAGAAAGGCGCACATCGCACTCCTGACTTCTATTTGACGATCCAGGGACTTCTTGGAAGTGAACTGTTTGAAGAAACGAATTTGTTTTATTTCAAGGACTTTGATTCGGCTCATGGGGAATCCCTTTATCCGTAAAGATCATTCCTGTA
>CAJPEX010003447.1:0-28895 GCA_905338405.1 Notodromas monacha
GGTCATCTAAGGCAATTCCGCCATTTTCATCGACAGCCACCATCACAGCCGCCGCCGTCACAGCCGCCAAAGTGGCGGCCACTTTTTTTCCAGCTCAAAAGTGGCAGCTGTGACGGCGGCTGTCGATGAAAATGGCAGAATTGCCTTAGATGACCTGGAGGCAACCCTTAGAGAAAATGCCAAGTTGATTTCAAAAATTCTGAGGGGGAATCTGGGCCACAAAAAATAAAAAAGCTGCAGGAAGGGTGCCTCATCTGTTGAGTGTATAGCAAAACTCTGCCAGGGTAAATTTTGCAAAAAATTGAAAAAAATGGTCAAACTGGGCTGATTTTTTTTTCGTGCCAAAGAATATGGTTGCCCTAAAGAATATTTTTTTTCCAGCTCGATTAGACGCCATCTTCATTTTCATTCCGAGAACTTTTGTTAGAACCCTCGTATTGATTGTGGGAAACAAGTTCTTTCATAAGGATTTTTTAAAAACGTTGCATCGCGACTCCAGAATTTTTGACAATATTACACAAAATTCTTTGTTCACAAACTCTCCAGTGAGTCCTTGGGCAACAAACTTTTATTTTTGTTTTATTCCTCACATCCTCATTTGAATTGGCAGCCAATTATCTTATTCAGGAATATAGTTTCACGACAGCATGCTGTATTGTACTCATTGCCACACAAATGTCCAACTCGAGTGTTCTGATTTAAAATGTTGTTCATGTGCTTTAAAAGGAGAACCTGCCTCATCAGTAATAAGCCCTGGGGCCCAGACCATTTATGGTGGGAAATAATTTGACAGGTTTTATTTTCGGAGAAACGCGATAATTGGACTTCACAGTTTTGACATTTCATCCTCTCCTTAAAGCAGGCAATTTGTCACAAATAACAACCGACCCGATTTTATTTCCACGAATTTCGAGTCTTCTGAACTGGATCCACGCTTAATTCATTTTTATAAAAATTTAAATGCTTGCGAAGACGGCTTTCAACTTTCCAAAAGAAAATCCTTGCAGAACTCCTTATTCCTTCACACACACATTTTTAAATTGGTTCACGACGATTACGTTTTAGATACCCTGTACAGTATCATCACTGCGGTATAAAAAAAAAAACCGCAAGAGTACTCAGAAAGGCAGATTTCCCCCTAAAAGCGTTTACGAAACACAAATGCGAGAAAATTGCATTTGAATTCAGAACCCAATCCAAATAAACCTCAGATTATCGTATGGTTTTTACTTTAAAACCTCACAAAGATGTACTGTTTAATTTTACGTAAAACGAAATTTCTCAGCCGAAACACTTGGAAAAGATTAAAATAAGTAAGTGTCATACGCGGGACAAAAATCCTAAACTGACTTGAGAAGTTCTCAAAATGTTCTTTTCAAAAAAATTAGAGCACAAATTTATTTTTGCCGGCCGCTTGGTATAGTTAGTAATTTAAAAATGAAATCCTAAATTCCGTTCCTCGACAATAATCAGTTCAAAACAACTGCAGCAGTGAAATCAGACAACATTCCCGTCCCAACTCCAAAAAACATAAAAATAAAAAGGGGTGTTCAAGTCTTTTAAACAGGATTTCAGGCCTCGTGGTCTCCGACCGACCGGCGTGACATTAACCACAGCAACGGAGGCTGATTTGCGACGCCGGAACACAACAAGGATATATAGCCAAAAGCCACCCAAACAAAAAAGAGAGGAGGAATTTACAAAAGGAAATGAAAGGGAGGACCCAAAAAAAAAAATAGTATGGTTTACAATAACGAGAAAAAGAAGAAAAACAAAAGAAGCACTACACGCGAATTGTGCCGCCAGGACGTCACGCCTGAATCCAGTCTGAACCCAGCCGGAAAAAAAAAAAAGAAAAAAGACGGAAGTAGTTTGGGGGAAGGGCGACCAAGCAGCAATACTGTACTTACAAGCCTCGTCACCGCGTAAACGCTTCAACCGGATGTTTAATACCCGCGATTTTTAATCAATCATCCAACTCAGAGCCATGTATTATTTATTTTTTTCTTCTCCAAGATCTATGCATATACAGCACTTCAGGAGGACTTCTGTAACGTATGACGGGGGGATCGTACTGAACCCATCCAATCGAAATTCTTCATTGTTTTTGAAGATTTAAAAAGTTTCCAAAGGCTTCTCTCCTTCCTGAAATTCTTGAGCTTTGAGAGAATAATTGTCATCTTATGCATATATACGGCAAAAGAGAGATGTAAAAAATGCAGATCGCAATAATTAGTCAATTTTTTTTCTGCGCATGTGGATTTATGCGCAAACACATTGAGTTTTCGTTGAAAATAATATCTTCATCACTCCAAAAATTCCACAGCTAATTTTTTTGTTTTAAATCGCTGAATGCACCCAATAATATTCATCATGGAAAAATTCCTTTCAATGGAATTTTAAAAAGTCATGGCGCAAACACCACATATTTCATGCTAGAAATATCCGATAATAACGCATCTTAACTGCAACAGATTTACAAAAAAGAAAAGAAGGCTGTTTAGGATGAAGTCTAATATCTCAACCGAAACCTGGACCAAATATCTTTATAGAAGCTTGAAATTTTCAGCTATAATTGCAACAGAAGAGTCTCCCAAATTTGTGAAGGGTCCGCGGAAACTGGCCGTTTTTTTCGGAAACAGCACTGGGATCGGCACGAAATATTTTGTATCATAAAGTATTGACAAAAATCTTATTCAACGCTGCAAAATTAATTCCAATGAATGTTCAACCTGCATTGCAAAATTCAAAATCCCTCGCCGAGTCGTGAACGGAAAGAAAAGTTGACCCAAATAGAAATAAAAAAAAAACCCAGTGTAATCTTCAAAACGCGTCAGAAGCCATATTCCCGAATTTGAATACAAATGGAAAGGAAAATTACGAAATTGAAAAAATAAATATAAAGTTCATGCTTAATATAAGCGCGAGGCGCTAAAAGTAACCGCAAACCCGGACCTCGCTTCTTTGGCATGCAAAATCCCACAGCTTCGGAAATTAGTACTTGATCAATGGAGATGCTTGTATAGCTATATAAGATTTTTTTTTTTGGAAGCAAGTCTTGAAAATTATGCAAATGAGAAACAGATTCACCATTCAAATGCCAACCATCTGGTCAATACAACATCCCAATCGAGCCACAGAACCGCAACGTGACTGGAAAGTTCACAACATGAGCGCGTAAGCTTATGCATCTATAATCACCTCATTCCAACAATAGCGAAATCAAAATCAAGCATTTTTTTTATTCTGGATCACCATCATCATGAAAATTTAAATGGTTGGTATCTTTGATTCTCAAATAAAATTTTGAAGTTTAAAAAGGGATAGAAAAAAGAAAAAAACACTCAAATAATAATGATGCATATCTCATATCTTCCGGAAGAAAATCAAATTTGCAGGCGTTCGAAAACCGCTAGATGAATTGTATTTTCAATGGAAACCCAGGTTCATCTTTCCCTGAGTTCAATTAAATTCCTTTCTTGAACTCGAAATGTTTTGTGGCAAACCATTCTAGGTCAAAATTTCAAGCCGTTCTCATTTTTAATTTGGGGCTATGTTTTAGAAAACCGGCTCCGGAAAACAAACCAAGAACATATGCCAATTTTTGTTATGTATGCCTTCATGAGTTCACTTGCCCAAGTGAAGCCCAAACTCAAAAATTCTCCGTCAATTTTTAAACCCTTCAATTTGACTAACGCATGTTCAACTGCGTCGAGTTTTAACTCAGGCCACGCCATTAAAATTTTTTTTGCAAGATTTACTAGGTAAAACCGTATCCCATCATAATAAGATCCACGCCCCCTTTTCACTGGAGAAGTTTGCAATTCCAGAATTCAACATTTAAACATTACTAATTGGTAGTCAAAATAAATGAGAATTAATTTGTATGCGACAGGTTATGTTTCGTAATTCATCTGTCATACGTGATACAAGGATGATGTATACAAGACATTTCAGACAATTTTTGCAGGACAAGTTTGCACTCATGAGTCAAGAGTCTCAAGACAAACCCAAGACAGACACACAACTTTTTGGACTAGATTGAGTTGGAGGTGGGGGGGGGAAGGGTACTATAGTGAATATGGCATGTTTTCTCTCACCTTCGTCATCGTCATCAACATCGTCGATATCCTCATCATCGTCACTGGCGCACGTTCCTCTCGACACGGCTCCGCCACGGTCAGTCCCCAGGATGTCGTTGATAGAAAACTTGATGTGATGGGCCGCCGAGTTACTGTTGTTGTGCGGGTGGTGGTGGGGGTGGGGGTGGTGGTGGTGGTGGTGGAGGTGGTTGTGGTGGGCGTCGGGGGCGGGACTCGGGTTGTCCTTGGCGCTGCGCGAATAGCCGCCAACGGGCCTCACCGCCACCACCACGTCCTCCACCACCGGCGTCGCGCCGGAGTCCATAACGTCACCACTCTGCGTCATTTCCGCCACTTTGGCTGTTGAAATAATTCGCGCAGGTTTTGCGTCGACGACTTTCTCCCCCCCAAAACTTCTCCCTTCTTGGAGGGTTTCTTGGATAATTCCTTTTACCTTTTGTATTTCTGCGAGTGCAGATTTTTTTTTTTTTTTTCGTTTCTCAACACTCACGGTTTCTATACCGAACGTTTCATGAACTCTTGCATCCGCGGAAATCCTGCACCACAAAAAAGAACGGAATTAATCAGAATCGGTTTTGCTTCGATCGATATTGAATGAGTGTAAAGCCGACACATTTCCCACTTGAATCGATTTATGATATAATTTAGTCGAGTAGAATCTCGCTATGTCGTTTTCTCCCTTCCAATGATAAGGTTTTATGGATCTTCGCAATATGGACTCGAACTTTCTCGAGTCTAAAACGACTTTCATTTTCTCAAATTTTCAGGTCCCATTGTCTTATTTGTCGTTAGAAGTACTGTAAGATGCGGTTTTTATCATATGAAGTTTTTTTTTCGCTGTATCGGATCAATTCATCTTTCGAAATCTTGAATCCTTAGATTAATTTACTCCGCTTCGTAAAGTCACTCATTTCGGATGGAGCAAACAAAATATATTTTGAAATATTACGCAGTAAAAAAAGAACCAAGATTTTTTCAGAATTGCTCTAGAAAAACATACGATAAATCACGAATCATAAGAAGAATTACTTTTATTGCGTGCTATCTTTCAATCGAGATCTCCGACCGTCACATAACCTTTCGAAAGAGAAACACAATTGAAAGAGCATTGCATTTTTGACACCATTAAAATGTGAAAGGATCACGGGCAACAACTACCCTAATAGATAGGAAACTGTCATGGATATACTGTATACGCACAAAGACGCATCACCATGCGATGGAAATTCAAAAAAAATTGAACACGTCATTAAGTCAAAATTTGTTTCAATAATTTCACACGCATTGAAAGAATATCTCAAATCTGCGAGTTCTGTCCTAATAAAATGACTTGTACACTCGTCAAAAGAATTGAATTCTCTTTTCATTTCGCGATGCACTTCCCGCGCGTTGAAGGCGCACAGGCGCACTGACGGTCAAACGAGAAATGCGAGCCAACAACTCGATCGTCCTGACGCTGCTGCTCCCTCCCATTTCTCCGCCGGTGGGGAGGGGGAGGCCACACTCCACCCACTAAGACCGCGCCTACGAAGGTACTGCACATACTCCTGGGCGGGGCGCGAGGGCTTGCCGAGCTTTTTCGAGTACAATGGGCGTGGCTAGATGGGCAGTGGGGTCGAGCTTACAGCCGCCAACCCCACCCCAGGATGAAGGGGGTTTGGAATGGGGAAAAAAGCTCGGCGATTGTCGCGTGATCGAGCCCATCCGTTGAATCGAATTACGGGATCAAGGCCAAGAATGATTTTCACTGCAGGGGGGTACTTGTTGTCATCCCAGCGATACTCGGGTTAATAGTCTTCAGCAATCATTAGTCCCGCCTTCTGTTCAAGGAATCATCCCCCCCCCCCCCCTGGATGTGATGTTATGCGTAATTGGCGTTTTATCACACTTACTGAGAGTGTTTCAGCGTCATTTGCAAGCCTTGAACGAGACAGAAACAGCAGTGTCGCAACTTATCACAAGACGAGAGGAAAATTCGCTGAGATCAGCGCACTAACTCCAGATCAACACGAATGGTTCTTCCAAACTTTGCTGAATCCGAGAAATTACCATTGATCAATTTTCGTATGTTCTTTTGCCTAACCTCAAAATTTTATCTTGCATATAGTTGAACCTTTTGAAGTTGAATTCCAATGGGCTACGGAAACGTTTGACTCAAAGAATGAATGGCTTGATTCGAGTAGGTTAATCAATTAAAATTGTTTCCTGGCATTATTATATCAGAATTCATCGTTATAGATGTCCTACCTGCACAATGTTGCCTAATAAAATTTTTTAAAAATTCACAGGGCGTATCTTGGTCCTCCCAGACCAATTTTCAGCCCGTTGACAGTAAAGCAACAATAATATATCAAGAATAGCTCAAGATCAAATTTATTTCAATTTTTTCCTAAAGACCACGAAGTATCGCACAAACTATTTTTGAAAGTTCCAAAAACCAACATCTGTTTCTCTGAATTTTACCGACAAGACCAAAAATGCTGGGGTTCAATCTTTCCAAATCCGAAGACTCCATCATAGGATTGGAAACAACAAAAGCAGGCGAGTTTTCCCCACCCACCCAAGTAACACAATTATATGCCCTGATTTAATAATGTATTTTCTTTCATGCTGAGAAATAAATGGAGACAATAAACAAATTATGGTGGTCCTCTTGTCCTGCACATAAGTGACGGTTTTCAGCACTTGAAGGTCTCCTGAAGGCGAGTGTTGTTCCTGCTCCAGCAATACTTGATGGTGTGGCGCCGAGGACGAACTTTGGTGGAGCTGGTGAAAGGGTAGGAGCCCTTACCCACGCTGGAGGACACCACCAATGACTCCAACGGTGTGGGTTCTCGCGGTGGTCTCGGATTAGTTCTTGGACATGGTGCAGTTTGTCCACTGTGAAGAAGTTATGAAAATGAAAAGGAAGACATTTGAAGAAATGAACTTGAACTGCCCTTCAGGATGAGATATGTGAGGGTTTCAACAGTGGATGTAAATTGAACTCAAGAAAAGGTGGAACCTCTGGATCTAACCACAGATTTTGAAATTAATGAGCTGTTTCCAAAATTTGATGAATCCCTCGAGTAATTTTATTTTTTGGAGTCATTTGCTTGCCTCAGGAGTCAGGACAACAAATTCAGGCTCCCTGGAGATTTTTCAGCATATACAGGTGAACCTTAATAAGTCAAACCTCCCAAAGTCAAATTTTTTCAAGTCCCTGTCTGAATTCCCTTAGAATCAATACATTAAAAACCTCCCTGACTTGAAGTCTTTTTCTATAAAACCTCTAATTCAAATTTTTGGAGGCCTTCTGGTTATTATTTCCTTGAAATGTGAAAGAAAATATGATTAAAACAAATAATTTATGCATTTTGAATGAAGTGAAAGGCAAATATAGCAAATGAACCTCTGCCTCCAAGTTCAGCAAGGTTTAAACTCATTAAGGAGCAAGTTTAGGCCCAGAAAATCTGGTACTTTCCTGTTATCTCAGTAGACCTACTTTCTGTGGACCTACCAGAAACTGTGAATTTCATTTTTCCGCATTCTGCTGAAACTGATTTTGTGAGGTGGTTAGGTAAAGTTAGGTTAGGTCAGGTTATGTTAGTAACAAATATCTTTCAATTAACATAACCTGACCTAACCTAAACTACCAAATACTAAATTCACGAGACGAAGAAAAATGG
Source organism: Notodromas monacha (assembly GCA_905338405.1). Classification (NCBI taxonomy): domain Eukaryota; kingdom Metazoa; phylum Arthropoda; class Ostracoda; order Podocopida; family Cyprididae; genus Notodromas; species Notodromas monacha. Next base: position 7,772 of record CAJPEX010003447.1, read on the forward strand.
GCACCAGGAAAGTACCAAAAATTCTCATTTATGATTTCCCACACTTTTTTGCTTCTGATCACAACAAATGTGTTATTTTCTTGACTGAAAAGCTCCAAAAATCAGAACCTCTTTAAGTAAAATCCTCCCTAAGTCAACATTTTTTCATGGTCCCTAGAAATTTGAATTACAGAGGTTCAAGTGTACCATTTAACACTTATCACAATTTAATCACATTTCTTCTTCAACCCTTTGAAAGGATCATCTATCTCATCCAGGAAATATTTTTTCATGGTCCCTAGAAATTTGAATTACAGAGGTTCAAGTGTACCATTTAACACTTATCACAATTTAATCACATTTCTTCTTCAACCCTTTGAAAGGATCATCTCATCATACCTTGTGCTCAGTCTAGGATTAGCACTGGGTCCAGATGAAGGTGTGCAGCAAGAGTCAGGACAAAACAGTTTGGTGAAGAAGGAGCACAGCAGGGATGGTGGATCATCCATGGGACCACAGTACTCTTTGTAGAGCTTTCCCTGCTCATGCGACAACTTCACCAGGTCCTTCATGTCAGCCACAGAGGGTTCCCTGCGACACTCAACCACCTTCCTGCAGAAATACGGGTTCCCTGCCACTTCTCCCCAATGGTGTGTCCTGCGGGCATGCAACTTTGGCCGCGCAGAGAACCTGAAAAAAAGTTTCAGAATTCCAATTGGACACACAGTAATTTAGTATCTGTGGGCAGATGCAAATTTTAACTGGGAGGCGTGTGCTAGGATTGATTATTCCATGCCCTTATAGGTACTGTAATACCACGCATGAATAGTATGGGTATATTTATTTAAAAAAAAAAGGAAGTGTTGGGGTCATCAACAATTTGCTGGTTGGGATATTTACTTTAAAATGTAATGTTAAAAAATACAGTCATCTTCTATAGGAAGGGAAAAAACACAACAAGAATACGAAGAGCCCCCAAGTATACTTGAACAATTTTGAGTGAATTTCCTCGTGCCGCGTTTGATCTAAAATATTATATCAATAAAAACCTAATTCTTATATGGGTCTTCGCAGAAATATAACAAAATAATCCACTTTCATTTTCGACTGCAAAATTTTAAAAAATCAGTCACGTGTTCGATGCACATTAGTTTATAGTTGCCAAAATCGCAAATTCAGGAAAATATAGTGTTCATTATAAGGCTCGGATAAATTAATCTTGTCCTGAATGTTTTCTTTTTTCGAATTTTTTCATATCTTTGAAGCTGCTGCGGACTGAAGAAGAAAACTGCAGGATTACTGACAAAGTTGAAATTGGGATTCAAAACAATTTTACAGCACTTTTGTGTGGCTAAAATGACATGTTTTTAATTTGTTACAGAATTATTGAAAAAAGGCGTACGTGGCAGTTCAATCAATATGAGTATATTGCAATAGATTTCTAAAGGTTACTGATTTTGTGTAACGTGCGAAATTGTATTACAGAATTTTGCTGCTGATCATCATTGCCGATGCAAAATTATGTAAGTCTCTACGTTTCCTGGAGTAGATTCAGCATAAATTCCAACTTTCAGTAACAATTTTGTCCGTCTAAATTTCTGAAAATCATTTCAACAACGAATTTCTCGTGATAAAGAACGGATTATTTTATTGAAAAAATTTCCGCGGGTTGAGTTTGCTTTAAAAATATCCACACAAAAAAAACGAAATTCTGCAGGCGCCGTATCCTGGAAATTGAACGCAATACTCCCCTGCCCCGTATACAATTTTAAAAGTTCATCGACAGATTATGAAAAGCATATATAGTAAAAAAAAAACTTTTTGACATGGAATGAAACTCACGCATGCTCTGTGCGGTTGTCCTGGTCATAGTTCTGCACCCGCTTGGCAGGTCGGGGCGGCTTAGACAACCCCAATTCGCTGCAAGGCGCCCAATCCAACAGTCCCTGGTCGTCTTCCATTATTAGAGACGGGGACTTGGCCACCTTCAGGGCCTTGTCCACAGACCTCACGTCACTGACGCGGTCTTGCACCAAACGCTGGCACGCGATGTCGGCGGCCGAGCGAGTCGACGGCATGCCGGTGCAACCGGCGCCGCGGGCGCCGATTCCCTCGACGCCGCCACAATCGTCCTCGTAAAGGGCGTCCTGCTCGTTGCCTCGCTTCCAACGCACCCGTTCCATGAGGACGCCGCGGGATCGCAGCCGCCGCAAACGATCTCTGCAAAAAGGAAAAGAAAAAAACACAGAAAAAAATATTCTTTAAAAATATTGTCTCAAGGAATTGAAAATATCTCATGGGAGTGAACTTGGAATCTCTGAATCAGATGACTGAATAGTAGTCGAGGATTATTTTGTGATACACAGTAGAATCTTGTTACAACAAACTCGTGGGGACTTCAGAAAAAGTTCGTTAAAACAGACTAATTGTTATATTGTGATTTTAAAAATGTTTGACCGATGGGAAGATTTTCTTAAAATTAGACCTGCATACTTTCAGCATATTCCTTTTGCAGCTTTTTCAGATATTTCTCAGCATTTAAAAAAAACTGATATTTTCAAAAAGAAATTTATATTTTGCAGTAATAACAAGCGATCAATCTGAATATCAGGTGTACACTTGCACTTTTTGTTGAGTAGGGTTTTTTAAGCAATTTCTGAACAGATTAGTAAGCGGGTGGATTTTCTAAAAAAAAAGCTTACAATTTTCAAGCATCAGTATTGTTTCTCAAGCCCTTTTAACGTGAGTTTTGATGGGTTCATTTTTTCATTCATTAGAGATTTTTCATCAAGAAATCACAACATGTTCACAAAAAAGTTTGTTACAGTATATGTAATTGGTGTTTGTTATAACAAGAACAAGTCCCAGCAGAAATCATATGGCGTACATGTTATAAAACATGTACGTCATAGGATTTCTGCTGGGACTTTGAAAAAAAAAATTAATACTGCAAAATTTGTTATAATAGCTGTGTTGTAACAAAATGTTCCTGTATTTAAATTATTCAAACAAATTCCGTCATGTATGGGCAATGGAAATTCTGACGAATTCGCCAGTAATTAATACTTGAGGTAAACGGAGTACAACTCTCAACACATACAAAAATATTTGTCGAAAAAATGTAAAATAGGAAAAAGGATGAAAGGAAAATAAATAGGCAAAAAAAACAAATTGTTACTTTTATTAAAAAAAAATAAATATGTCAACAATAAAATCTTTTTTTTTTTTTGTGTAATCAAGTAATTCTAACTCACTTGGGATCAACAGGTACCACCCCATCTGCAGTTTTAAGTTCAAGCCACATCTGCTCCTCCCTTTCGTCCAGCAGCCTCTTCAATTCGCATGGATCCATTCCTGGGTTTTCCTCCATCAACCTTCGACGTTCAATTTCAATTTTCATGAGGAACAATTCAAGTTGACTCAGTCCACTGCCTTCCTCGGAAGCCTTCGGAGGTTGATCATCCATTGCTGATACTGGTCTCATAATCCATGGCAAAGCCAGAGTTTGTAGCGAGAAGTCTTCGTCGCCTTTGTAGCGATAAGAAGTGATGAATTAATTAGAATTTCTTCATGCCGCTATACAAGGCATCAAATGCAAAATCAAAAATTCAGGCATGAATGCCTTAGAATTGAAATTGGAAATCAAGTCGAAGTGCTTATATTTTAATCAAAATCGGACTTCTTGCAGTCACGTTTCACTCCCAAAAATTCTGAATTGGACATCCAGAGGACAAGTCAAACTAGAATTAGGCATTAAATCCATTTTAAATTGAATATTGCGTGAACATTATCAGTATATATGTAAATCGCAGCTATTAAGTTCGATGGTCCAACTTGTATGGATGGGTAACATTATCTTTTAAAATATCAATTGATTTTCATTAATAGGTCATGTCCATGTCAGTATATCCTGCGATGAAAAGCCGGAGACTGAAGATTTTACATTCAATACGTTTAGACCACATTGCTTCCGTAAGTCGCTATGAGTTGTTCACGTTAATTTAAAATACGTGATGTAATTTATTTTTCTATAAAATCGACGTTCCGAAAAATAGTCCAACATTTTGGACTTCAGTTGCAAGCTTTAGGTTGGGCTTGCCGAAATTACGGAGTCAATTTCGGAAAACAATGTGGCTAAAATTAATTAACCTAACGATTTATTAAGGGTCCATGGATCATTTACCAAATTTACGTTGGCTGAAAACATCTTTCTTCATTAATCGCAGATTTCTCCTTTATCTTCAGTTCCTTCTTTTTACGGTACGTTTTCTTTTGGTCGATTCAGTAAATTAGGGCTAAATTTTACTCAGCATTAATTTAAAAAAATGAATAATGTTTGAAAAATAAATTCAATACCCGTGAGCTCGGCAAAAATGTCTTGCACATTGGCCAAATTATCCTCGGGACAAATGTAAGGCGAGAACACGGACAACGGCACACGGAGCGGCATCAACAGGCGACACGCATTCAACCGCCGCTGCAACTCCGCCTCGCCAACGGGCTCGTCGCCGGCGCCGATTCTGGGCTCGGCGTCACATGGCGGACATGTCCCAAACTCGTGACTGTCCAGCAGGTCCCACATGTGACGACGCCGTGACACGTCGACGTCATTGCGACCCAGGTAACCCTCGGCAAAAAGGGATATGTACGAGTCCAGTTCATCCTTGCGTTGCACAGAGGAGACGACATTGAGTTGCTTGAGCACGGCTGAGCCGCCGCGGCCGCCGCCGCCACCGCCATCGCCGCCCCAGAAGCATTCAGTAGCCATCCTAGTATCTCAGGCACATTTGGTGGGGTATACTTATAGGCTTGAACTGATTGAGTATGCAGGGTATGTGTTACGGAATAAACCGTAAATAGTGATAAGAAGGGAGAGTAAAACCTTCTGTAGTTCCTTGTAGAACCACTTTTTCACGTGGAGGATGCCTGTATTTTTCAATGATCGTCATCCGAAAAATTGAAATGTTGCTATATTTTTAGAAATAAAACCCTCTGAAAGAAACGGAGTTTTGTGATGAAGGCGTGTACCCTCGTTGATCCAGAATAAATAGAATGAGACATGTTTAAAAAAACATGCTAGGTGTCGCTCACACCCTGCAGCTGAGTCGATGAAACGGGAAACACGTTGTACTGTCCCAAATAATTTCCCCATAACGCTAATATTATTGGAGCTTATTTTTCCGATGTGAAACCACGTTTATTTTTGTTCAGCGCGCAGAAATGTTGACACTCATTTTTTTTTTTCATGTTCAAAACACGCGGTGGACCGAAAAACGATTTGCCTGCGAATCTAAAACACAAAGCCTCTCTTTCTACAGTACTGCATCACATTCTCACAAAATCACACAGCCAGGGGAATGTTTTGATTCCTGTCATCTTTTATAGTTGCATGTGTTGATCCGTTGAAGAATATTCGCCGTTCATGTCATGGTTCGGTACCGGAAGATGTCGCCTGCAGCAGCACTCAGACTCTCGGTGGAGCCGTGAGGATTTAGCGCCACATTCCTGGCGCGTGATGCGGGGTCTCCAGTGGTTGAGTTGACCAGATTGGCATGACGCCATCTGGCCATCAGAAATGACAAAAAACCAAAGCCAAGGCCTAGATCGAATGTGTCTTTTCTTCACTGCAATAATCGGACCGAAGGCTGGGATGTTATCGTTGTTTTTGTGTTGTCGTATTATTGTGTGGTTTTCATCGCGTTGTGGCGTTCTTTCATTCCTGTGGGGTCTTTGTGTCACGAACTGTCCATCTTCTTTCCCTGTTTTTCCTCTCATCGTGAGAGAAATACTTCATGTTTTGGATCGCCACGAATCATTCTTACTCCAGTTGAGACAAAAGCGAGCCAGGATATTTTTTGCAAATTTTAGTGCCAAAAAGCACGAAAAATATTAATTGATTAACCTTCAGCCCAAGTTCAAGAAAAGGTCGACCTTTTTCATTTGAGCATAAAATTTTTGATCAAAATAGGAAAACATTTCTTCACTCGATGGAACTTTTATCTGCATTATTTCTGCAATTCCGCAGCAAAATGAAAAAAATGACCAGTTAGGTGAGAGATGCGAGTAATAAGTAAGGAAGCACCTTAATTACAACATTATTTAGAAGTTTATTTCAATTAATTGTATAGAAAAATGAATTAGTTGAAGCATGCGAAGGAACATAATTTTTAATTAAACTTGTGGATTTTGAATGGATTTTTTATTCTAATCCGACTCCTTTAAATACTTTTCTTTAAGATGAAACCTCGTTGATTCGAGTCGCGTGTCACTGTATTAAGTGTAATTAAGACTCCCGGAGTTTGAAAGTTTTTCTTTTTGTGCAAGAAACGTTCGTCATATATTTGGATTTTGATTTATTTGTATATCTCTTTCTGCTTCACTCGACAGAATCTCGAATGTCGATGTTTTCGACATTCCTGGATGAGCTCGAATTCATAAATTCAGTCGAAGCTTATCCGCTCCAGAATCGCGCATCACGCGGACGGAACATTTTGATCCATTCGGTCGAATTTCCGAAAACAGGAAGAAGAGAAAAGATGCTCGGGATTTCTCGCAAACCTGCTAAGATTTTTTTTTCTTACCTATATCGAATGAAACATTCTTGCCTCGTGAAAAGTGCTGAGACAATACAATTGAAACGAAATTCCGAGTGTCGCAATAGCGAATGCCTGTCGCGAATAACATCCGAATCGTGACACTTTCGATTTTACTGGTTTGATTCTCGCAGATCACGTTTAACAAGTTGATGAAAATTTTCTGCATTGTTCCCGGAATCCATTATTTGAACATACTTGTAGGTACATGTTTTTGGTGAAACATGACAAAATCTGGTACTTAATTATTCACTCGGAATACGGAAGTGGTCAGTTTCAACTTTTCGAGTCAAGTGGTCAGTTCACTGACGGTTTTTTTTTTTTTTACTTTTTCGGACGGAACTGGAAACATCCGAATGGATTTGTGCAAAGTTGCATTCTAACTTTTATATGAAGATCATCGATCTTAATTTTCTTGATATTCTTTTAATCAGAAAAAATTGGAAGTTTCCTCAAGTTGAAACTTCCCCAAGCAGATTTTTTTTTACTTATTGCCCCTTGAAGATTGACTTGAAGAAGTGGGGTTAAAATAAAATTACATATTCTAGCTAGATATGGTGACAATAAGTCTTGTAATATCTTTTTTGTTTTGTTTTTTCATTAGCTGAACAGACAAGAAAGGTTTGATATTCTCCTCTTAACACATTTCGGAATTGAATAAAAATTCTCGAACACGCCGCATTCAGGGAAAGATCCGTGATTGGGAAATCGTTAACTGGAGGATCAATGCACCCGAAGTTGATAATCTTCAATGCTGCTACACGAAAACTTTTTTTTTTGTGTGTGGATGAATGAATGTTACTTTCATGTAATTTCAATAATCGATTTTTATTCGAATTTAATATTTTTACAATCTGAAAGACCCTTCAACTTTTCTTAGTCGAGTCTGAGTTTGCATAATGACGTTGACAAGGACAAACGATTTTAACAAGACGTCCGAGGACCACAAACCGTCCATTTGCAGACAGGTAACAGCATAAGTCGGGGGTTTGAAACTTTCATTGTAAAGCATTCAAATTTGATTTTTTTTTTCTCTCGAAGATTTGGGTGACAGCTCATGCTTGGTCCAACAGTATATTCATCGGCATCTACTTGGGGTTCGTATCGGTTGGGTTCGACGCCTTTTCGAAGGATTCAGAACAAGGAAATACCCCTTTTCTACTCTCAGATGGAATGACGGCTCAATATGGTGAGGCATGTTTTTGACTGAAAATCAATTTATTCATTTGAAAATTAATTTTTGGATTTCGATTTCCCGTCTTTTTCGAACTTGATCAAAATTTTCACCGCTCAAGTTTTGCCAAAGTCAATCAGCTTATATAAAGCTGATGTGAATTTCTGAATATATATCGTGCGAATAAATCAGATCGTATTTTTGTAGCTTTCTGCGGAAGTATTAATTTTTAAACACAGGAGTGCAAAAATGATCTGCGACTTCCTTTACCTTCAATTATCACAAAATTTCAATCGATTCAGACGGAAACAATGTGGGCTACAGCCGCTCTGTTTCTATCTGACTGAAAACAAATGCATGTGAAAATCCAAGCAAAATCAAGATCGAAATGATAAGCGTAGGAAAAAATTACCGAGTTTCAGAATCAAGAAAAATTTCGTTTCATGAGGCGTGAGTCTGAGCAAACAACTTCTTGGCTCACGTCGCAAAAGAAAACCATGAGGATATCTTGGAAATCAGATTTTCTTCGAGATCATGAGGAATCGATCTTCTTTTTATGTTGAAAAATTCCTTGAAAATTCGGTTTTAATCCTTAAATTTTTTTTTTAAACGTTGCAAAATCCCCGGACGAGAAGCTCTGAACTCTTGCTTGTCTTTTCAGTATATCATGAAAAGATAAAAATCCGCACCCATCCATCCAATAACAGCGAGTTTCTTCTTCTTTTCCGAGCAGCTAGTGTTTCCAATTTGGCAAGCATGGTGGCATGTTTTGCAGCTGGCCCAATCGCTGCTCGTTTCGGGCGCAAATGGCCCAGCCTGTTGGCAAACATCATTCTACCGATAGCCTGGCTCATGAATCTGCTGGCGACGAATTTCACACTTTTTCTAATTGGATCTGCCATCCACGGCTTTTTGACTGGATTCCGCTTGTCCCTGGGACGATTGTGCATCAGCGAGGTGTCGCATGTCGACTACAGAGGTCAGCTCTTGACGTCACTGGCGACTTTGGCGCTGGTTGGCATGCTGATGGAGTACCTCGCTGCCCTGGCATTCACGGGATGGCGAGGCCTGGTTCTGTTCAACCTGGTGGTGTGTGGTATACCGGTGGTGCTGTTGCCACTGCAGATCAGAGCACCAGAGTCATTCGTGTGGCTCATTTCCAGGGGCAGGTTGACGGAGGCGCGAAATGCTTTGCAGTGGAGCTACGGGGACAGGTTGGTTGTTTAATTAATTACAGTACTGCATCTTATGTTTTAAAATTTTCATTCGTTTCTATAAAGAAGCTGCATTCCCATTTTCACGCTATAGTAACATGCAAAATTATGGAATTTGCCTTGACAAGTAAATTAACAGATCATTTTTAAAATATTTACACCACAAACGATTTGTTTAAAAAAACTGTTTAGCACATTTTTGTTAAATTACTAGTCATCAGAGGTCCCAATCTGAAAGTGATCTTCAGAGCACTGATGAGTATGGAATGAATCCGCTATACGTACAGTATCTATGCAAGTACTGTACTCTACTATACTGTGCCACTTTTAATGTACCATGTACCCCAACGGACATGCAAATTTAACTTCTGGGTATAACCTTGAACTCGAAAAATCTGCTGCAATATTTGGACGATGTCTCAAACTATACAGACTCTTAGTGAGCATTTACAGATTATTTTTAAAATTGTGATATCTCTTGCATATAAAGTAAGTTACTGTCTTAAACAAAAATTGAAAATATATCTCATTCTAAATTTACTCCATCACCCTGAGCTTCTCTTTTCAGGTTTTTTCCCCCAACCAACTAAGCAAACTAAGGCAATCCGGGCCTGTTTTTTTCTTAAAATTACTGTACTTATTGAAGGAAAAAGAAAATTCTGTGTATTTTCGGCACAGTTCATTTTTTTGGACCTTACAGAATAACACTTATAAGAAATAATTTTGAAATCCTTTGGAGGACTTTATCCGATTTTATTCTCAAAATATGGCACGTAAGTCTACAGTAGGATACTGTATTGGAAGATGGGATCCGGAATCCGAACCGGATCCAAAAGCTATTCCAAAAGCTTTAGTCAAAATGCAAAAATTATTTATCATGCCATCTTCCTTGAGGGAAAATATTCAGGGTTGTCATTTTTTTTTTTTAGGTATGATTGCGAGTCAGTTTTTCAGGAGACGCTGAAACACCAGAACGAGACCAGCAAACTTTCAAATTAATTTTCAAGACAGAAGAGCCAAGTCTGCGTAGTTTTTCTTCTGTACAGCAGTTCCTTTTTTTGATATACAGTTATGAAAAATGTTTAATTTCTTTGGAAGAACATTTCCGATTTTGTTCTCACAATATGACACGCAAGTCTATATCACCAAACATCCTGCTGGCTCGTGAACCCAATCTGAAAAATGATAAAATTCACTACTTTGGGTATCCAATATGCTGAACATATTCCAAAAGCTTTTGGAAAAATTCTAAAATGATTTATTATGCCTTCTTACTTTGGGGGAAATATTCAGGCATGTCAATTTTTTTTTTTTAGGTATGATTGCGAGTCAGTTTTTCAGGAGACGCTGAAACACCAGAACGAGACCAGCAAACAACTCCGCAGTTGGCGAGACATGCTGAGGCGCCAGTACGTGCGACCAGTGGCCACAGTGCTGGTGTTCATTGCATTGCGCCACCTTTGCGGCGCCCTGGCGGTGCTCACATTCACGTCGCAGATCCTGCGAGAAGCTAGGTCAGGACTCGAGCCCCGCTACGGTGTCGTCGTTCTCAGCATTGTTCAGATAGTCTTCATGACCCTGTCCGGTTGGCTCATGGACTCGATGGGTCGACGGAAGTGCGTGGTCATTTCCGCGTTCGTCATGGGTTTGGGTCAGGCTGTCGTGGGGTCCTACTTGTTCCTGGATGAGACCCCAGAGTTTCGACACATCGCTGTCGGGTAAATTACAATGCAAATACGCATTTCGAAAAGCTTTTGATTTAGCGAAATACCCGTTTTTCGTTGGAAGAACGGTTTTCATTTCTTGCCCTTGTGAATGACCTCCAGAGATGAAATGGTTCGTAATAATTGTGCGTCTTATATTGAAGTATTACAGGTCAGCATTTGCATTCCCTCTTCGTCTTTAATGCAAGAGTTTTAAAATATATATCAAACGTATTACTGCATGACCCTGTTTCCAATGCGCCACCAATATAAGTTAAAAATACACAAACTTAATTAAAACTAATAGCTGTTCTACACCATCCTTTTCAAAAACTGGAATAGCCTTCGAATCATAACGAAGGTATTCTCTGGCAGTCCAAACATTTGACCTAAGATAAGAGTTCATCTAAGAACAAATATTAAAAGCCAGAAAAAAAATTAATGAAACCTACACCCGGAGACTTGAAGTGATTCTTCTAGTCGAACCTCAGTAAGACGTCAGCATTTTAATATTCTTGTGGCAGTTCAACTCGCTTAGCAGTTTAAAAAGAGTAGCCGGTTTCTCAAATAGCCAACATAATGTGAAAATCATTAAATCAAGTACTGTACGATATAATATGAAATACAATTTTCATTATAAAGGAAACTTTCGGAATAACCCTGCTGGGATAATACGTAAATCATGTTTAGCTATTGCTCCCATGAAATAATGTATGTCGTCTTTGTTCATGTATTCCTTTTAATAATCGGAGAATTCTCACAGACCTTTAAATCATTTTCGCGGGTTATCCAAGAAAATATTAATATGCAGGAAAACAACTTGAGATGCCAATGTTTTTTGCAGATGTCTTTTTAGCTGGTTTCGAATCTTATTATCGTTAAAGGAGATTTGCTTTTCAAGATAAATTGGCAGCTCATTGGATGCAATTGTAATAATGAGGTTTAAATGCAATGAAACCTCAGATGCTGATGTAATTGGTGCATCAACCCCAAGTTGAAATGTCCCCAAGTTGAGTCTCATTTTCCGTTAGACTTACATTATATAATTTTTAATTGGTGTTTTATGCACAAAATACTCACCATAATTCCATGAAAATAAAAATTGTTGCCCAATTTAAACTGATTCCAATCAATATATTTCAACACAATGTGGATATTTGGCAAATTGAATTTTGATACCTCTGTAGAGTACATAGAAATGTTGGCATTCTCCGTAAAAATAACATTCAAGTGAAAAAGAGAGGAGGAAGTCCCTCTCTGCTGGAAGTAATTTTTTAAAATCAGCTAAATGGATGGTAAATTTGTGAGAGAAGCCCAAGAACTTTTCTTACACCAATTTTAGGATTGGAAATATCTGTTTCTTGTAATTTGGCCTGAAATGTATTTGCAATTGTATCACAAAATGTGCCTATGTCGAGTCAGTGTCCTCATGTTGGGCCTATTTTATTAATTTTTTTATTAGAAAATAAGTGTCCCTATGTCGAATTTTCCACAGGTTGAGGTGTCCGCATGTGAGGGTCTCACTGTATTTTATTTTCCAAAAATCAGGCTGAACTGGGTTCCAGTGGTGGCTCTGAGCGCAGCAATGATCGGGTTCTCAGTCGGGATAGCTTCAAGTTTGTCGGTTCTCGTTGGGGAAATGATGCCAGCACAGATCAAGAACTCGTCGACGGGATTATTGTCTGGACTCAATAACGGGTTCACATTCGTATCCGTGTCCACGTTCCATGTTCTTCTCGGGCTGATCCGCGGATCCGGAGTCTTTTGGTTCTATGGGATCGGTTGCTTCATTCTGGCTGTCTTTGTGCTTCTGGTGGTACCCGAAACCAAGGGCAAATCTCTCTGCCAGATCGAACTGGGTTCTGGACCAAGAGAAGCTACTATTGCTGAGAAAGTTTTGGCTGAAAATAAGCCAGTGGAGGAAACTGGGGCTGCTGCAGCTGAAGTAGGAAAAACCCCGCTCAACGAACGGAAAAATTCTTGCTTAGATTTCAAGGAACGTCTGGGGAAAGTCTGATGCGAAAGTAGCAAGAATCATTGAAAGCCGATTTTTGATATCTTGCAGTGATTAAAATCATTGGATGTAGACGTGAAATAATGGAGAGCGCGTTGGTATACTTACATGCTTGATGAGCATACGACGCAATTTTTTGAAATATTAAAATGAACACTTGAAAACACCTGAATTTTTTTTTATTTGTACAATATCATATTTCCATAAACTCTTGCCGATCCTCTTACACCTGAATACACCTCGGCTCAATTTTTTTTAACGCATGTATTTGATCTTCAGATAAAAATAGCCAGAATATTCCCAAACCCGAAATGAAAAGGCGTTTTCAAATTTTCATAGACTAGGATACTTCATAGACTGTGACGCTAGAGTTTGGAAGTGGCGTTTCCAAATTTTCATAGAGTTTGGAAGTACAGTACTGTAACATTCCACCTTATACATATTGAAACTTCTTTTCGATTTTGAAATTGATTCTGAATATAATTTCATTTTTTCAACACGACGTAAAGCCCAATTTTCTCACCCTGCTTTACTCGTCGAACAAACCCTCAACTATGCTGAAGTTGAGTATTATGTTGGATCAATTAAAATGCTAAAAGATGTTTAATTGAGATAGGAAATGAAAAGTGGTTTCGATGTAGGGGATTGTTGTTGGGTGTGAGATGATTATGCACAGAAACCGGTCTCTAGGAGACACTCAGTTCCAATACAAACGTGGTCAGTCTCGTGTGGAAACTGCTGGCTTAGAATCCAAGGTTCACCAACTGTTGTGTGGATAAAAGTGACCAATCGTTTCGGTAATTGAAAAAGGTTTATTACTCAAAATATCCGCATCGACCTGAAGTTGTGAATTTTGCGCGAATTATTTTTTATGTTCCGAGAGATGGAGAAAGATACCAAGTCATTCCAGATTTTATGCGCATACAGACTGAAAAAATTAAAATTCGAGATGTACAAATTATACCAGTATATATTTCTACAAATATTAAATTTTTTATTCCAGAAAAAAGGAAATTAGTCTTGCTAAAAAAAATCAAGGAATAGTATTGTTTCTGAGTGAAGTGTGTTAGAAAAGTGACCGAAAATGAACGCGTAAATTGCTTGTAAATTCACAAATTTTAAATGAAATTCAAGCAGAATGTGATAAAGGGCGGAATACAATCAAGTTTTTTTTTACAAGATATATATAGAAGTATACTTGTAGTTATCGTACAGCAAACAGAAAATATTTGCATATTCTCGCAAACAAAAGGATATCAGTTCTAAAATCAGCACTTTCTCAAATGTTGTATAAAATTTTTGACTCAGAGCAATTTTCATGCAATGGTTTTTTTTTTTTGGTGCAGTAGATTTGTCTGCATCATTCAAATTCTAGGTTAATCAAACGTTGGTCAGACTGAAAAAAATTAGGGACAGGAATGTGATCAAATAAAACATGAAATTAGCCTCGGGTTTTGGCTGGGAATCTTAAAAATATAATCCCAAAGGAAAGACAAATTTACAATTGAATTTCTCCGAACTCCAACAGTATAAGCAATGGATAGTAAGATCAGGTTTCAGTCGTTTCATACCACACATCTGCTTGCAAAAAAAAAACTCTTCTGTCAAAATAATTATAATTCATGATTATGGTTGGATTTTTTCGATGTAGGTGTTACTTGAGTGGCTGATAATAGAATAAATATTGGCTTCAAGTAAGATAATTGCCGCCCCATTTGCAGCCCATATCTATAATAGTATTGCAGTCTAGCACTAAAATTGATTTTTTTGAGTTATTTTGTAATGTCCAGCGTTGTTACATCACATTTGCTCGAATTAGAGCTTGACAACGTTATATTTGGTTTTATCGCACTTTTGAGCTGTTCTGTGAATTCATGCTTCAGCATAATTTAAATCTTAATTGAAAATAACTCGAATGTCAAATAACTCGAGATCCAGTTTGCCAGCAAATTTCTGATAATGGCTGAAGCGAACAATTTTAGCGCTGAAACCGAACACCAAACGCCCTCAGTATGCAGACAAGTGAGTATATAGAGACTCGTAAATTATTATTGCAATTTGAACTTCGTTGATTTTTTTTTCAAGATTTGGGTGACAGCTCATGCCTGGTCCAACAGTATCCTAGTCGGCCTGAGTATGGGGTTCGTCTCAGTCGGATTTGACGCTTTTTCAAAGGAATCAGAACAAGGAAATACCCCTTTTCGACTCACGGATTCAATGGCGGCCCAATATGGTGAAGTCATTTTTCTACAGTATCTTGAAAAACTTAATTAAAAATATCGTTAACATTTTGTCTAGTAACTGATTAATTTATTGCGGTATAAAAGTAAAAATCCGAACCCGTTTCTGTTGACAGTGAAAATAAAAGCGTGGAAGACGAAAAAAATACATATTTAAAATTTTAAAATAAAAATCTTCCTTCGTGTCAGTTCAGTAAAATTTTCTCGCAATGGATATTTTTAATGCGCAAGTATATCCAGACTTTGATCAGATAAGAAAGAATATTTTTTCTTCCAACTTCGCGATGAATCCCAGTGTGAGAAATGTGATAAAAGGTTAAGAAATTTACTCGATTCTTCCTGTTGAATAAAGTTAAATTTCAAGAGCAAAAAATTATTCCTAAATCAAATATGCTGCTGATTCTCTAATATTGGAGAAATAGTGCAATAAAAGGTCAAATTGACGAATGCTTTCTTCATCATATAGTTGTGATAATTCAATCACCGTTGGATTTTGTCTTCGTTGCGCATGGTTTTGAGTTTTCCCATTTAGAACTTATTTGCGTCGAAATTTCTAAACAAACTTTTGTTCTTTGATAACAAATAAATTATTTAATTCTGGTATCGGTGAGAATTTTTTTTTCGCCACCAAACTCTTCTCAAAAGTCTTATTTTTCTGCCTGGATTCTAAACAACGACAACAAAAAAGCGTTAATTCAATAACTTTTTGGCTTTTTTTTTCGTCAGAGCAGCCAGTATTTCTAGCCTGGCAAACATGCTGGCATGCTTTGCAGCTGGCCCAATCGCAGCTCGGTTCGGGCGCAAATGGCCCAGCCTGTTGACAACCATCATCCCACCTGTATCCTGGCTAATGACTTTAATAGCGACACAATTCTCGCTTTTTCTTATTGCATCTGCCATCCATGGCTTGTCCACTGGAATGCGTCAGTCCCTGGGGCGTTTGTGCGTCAGTGAGGTGTCGCATGTCGACTACAGAGGTCAGCTCTTGGCGTCCCTGTCGACTCTGGTGCTAGTTGGCATGCTGATGGAGTACCTCGCTGCCCTGGCAATCACGGGATGGCGAGGCCTGGTGCTGTTCAACCTGGTGCTGTGTGGTATACCGGTGGTGCTGTTGCCACTGCAGATCAGAGCACCAGAGTCATTCGTGTGGCTCATTGCCAAGGGCAGGTTGACGCAGGCACGGAAAGCTCTCCAGTGGAGTTACGGGGACAGGTTAGACACAGTCTCTATAAATTTCCATCAAGATTTGATTTGGAATTGACATTATTTTGAAATAAATAAAGAAATAACTCATCCTGCCGTAATAAAACTTTATTAATCTCCGCTTTGATGAATTTGATATGTGTGATTAATCGTGCCATGATTTCAATTCCTCGTGATAAGACAACAACGCTCTAAAGATTTTTGAAGTTGTAATGTTGAATTCCGCTGCTGTCTTTCCTTGTGATGTGCAAAGAATACCACTTGAAATTTTCCTTAAAAGTCAGATGATTAGTTCAGACCAATTTTACTTTATTAAAATCGGTTGAAACATTTTCAAAACACTTTTCAGGTTTTTTCCGCGAACTTTGCGTACAGTAAGCATTAGGCACAATCTAAGGTGTGCCTGTTTTTTTTAAACTTTCAAATTAATTATCAGGAAAAAGAGCCAAGTCTGCGTAGTTTTTCTTCTGCACAGTTTCTTTCTTCTATCATACAGTTATGAAAAATGTTTAATTTCTTTGGAAGAAAATTTCCAATTTTGTTCTCACAATATGACACGCAAGTCTATATATACAGTATGAATGAATGAATGAACAGAACACTTTATTTGCTGCTTATCAGCTTGCACAAGGTTCAATCAAGATTTCCACAACCAAACCCCCTTCCCACCTGTATCCTTGGCTCTGTGTATAAAAAACGACTCTTATGATGAAATTTTCATTAAATAATTTTTGTGTTTACAAAAAGTGACTGTAGAAGCAAATGCGTTTCTCATGAAAAAAACAGACAAAAGACGAGACGCCGTATGTGAACCACAAGGTGAGTTTTCCCTGCACTGTATAAGGAGATTATTGTAAATAAAATCGGTCTCGAGAATATACAATATATATTGAAAGAAAGAGTGCCTATAAATAAATTCACGCAGGCATATATTCACCAGACAGCGATGTGTCGAAACTCCGGGGTTTCATCCAAGAGCAAGTAAGACCCCATGACAGCCTGGCCCAAACCCATGACGCACCCGGACACCACCACGCATTTGCGACGCCCCATTGAGTCCATGAGTCGACCAGACAGGGTCATGAAGACTATCTGAACAATGCTGAGAACGACGACACCGTAACGGGGCTCGAGTCCTGACCTAGCTTCTCGCAGGATCTGTGACATGAATGTGAGCACCGCCAGGGCGCCACAAAGGTGGCGCAATCCAGTGAACACCAGCACTGTGGTCACTGGTCGCACGTACTGGCGCCTCAGCATGTCTCGCCAACTGCGGAGTTGTTTGCTGGTCTCGTTCTGGTGCTTCAGCGTCTCCTGAAAAACTGACTCGCAATCATACCTAAAAGAAAAAAAAAATTTTGAAATGCCTGAATATTTTCCCCCAAAGCAAGATGGCATGATGAATAATTTTCCGTATTTTTCCTGAAACTTTTTGAATATGTTTAGCTCAGTGGATCTCCAAAGAAGTGAATTTAATCATTTTTCAGATTGGGTTCAAGTGCCAGAATGTTTGGTGATACTGTATAGAATAGATGAATGAATGGGTGTATGCATACATGTCAGATTTCCAGTTGTAATTCATGTGTATTGTATTTTATTTTATATTTGTTATCAATTTGTTCTGTCCTGCTCTGAAGTGATTAAATGTCATTGAGTGGATTTGGGTTGGGTGGGAAGGGGGTTTGGTTGTGGAAATCTTGATTGAACCTTGTGCAAGCTGATAAGCAGCAAATAAAGTGTTCTGTTCATTCATTCATTCATACTGTATATATAGACTTGCGTGTCATATTGTGAGAACAAAATTGGAAATTTTCTTCCAAAGAAATTAAACATTTTTCATAACTGTATGATAGAAGAAAGAAACTGTGCAGAAGAAAAACTACGCAGACTTGGCTCTTTTTCCTGATAATTAATTTGAAAGTTTAAAAAAAACAGGCACACCTTAGATTGTGCCTAATGCTTACTGTACGCAAAGTTCGCGGAAAAAACCTGAAAAGTGTTTTGAAAATGTTTCAACCGATTTTAATAAAGTAAAATTGGTCTGAACTAATCATCTGACTTTTAAGGAAAATTTCAAGTGGTATTCTTTGCACATCACAAGGAAAGACAGCAGCGGAATTCAACATTACAACTTCAAAAATCTTTAGAGCGTTGTTGTCTTATCACGAGGAATTGAAATCATGGCACGATTAATCACACATATCAAATTCATCA
The DNA here is from genome assembly GCA_905338405.1 of Notodromas monacha. NCBI lineage: Eukaryota > Metazoa > Arthropoda > Ostracoda > Podocopida > Cyprididae > Notodromas > Notodromas monacha. The sequence continues at coordinate 26,106 of CAJPEX010003447.1, forward strand.
AAGCGGAGATTAATAAAGTTTTATTACGGCAGGATGAGTTATTTCTTTATTTATTTCAAAATAATGTCAATTCCAAATCAAATCTTGATGGAAATTTATAGAGACTGTGTCTAACCTGTCCCCGTAACTCCACTGGAGAGCTTTCCGTGCCTGCGTCAACCTGCCCTTGGCAATGAGCCACACGAATGACTCCGGTGCTCTGATCTGCAGTGGCAACAGCACCACCGGTATACCACACAGCACCAGGTTGAACAGCACCAGGCCTCGCCATCCCGTGATTGCCAGGGCAGCGAGGTACTCCATCAGCATGCCAACTAGCACCAGAGTCGACAGGGACGCCAAGAGCTGACCTCTGTAGTCGACATGCGACACCTCACTGACGCACAAACGCCCCAGGGACTGACGCATTCCAGTGGACAAGCCATGGATGGCAGATGCAATAAGAAAAAGCGAGAATTGTGTCGCTATTAAAGTCATTAGCCAGGATACAGGTGGGATGATGGTTGTCAACAGGCTGGGCCATTTGCGCCCGAACCGAGCTGCGATTGGGCCAGCTGCAAAGCATGCCAGCATGTTTGCCAGGCTAGAAATACTGGCTGCTCTGACGAAAAAAAAAGCCAAAAAGTTATTGAATTAACGCTTTTTTGTTGTCGTTGTTTAGAATCCAGGCAGAAAAATAAGACTTTTGAGAAGAGTTTGGTGGCGAAAAAAAAATTCTCACCGATACCAGAATTAAATAATTTATTTGTTATCAAAGAACAAAAGTTTGTTTAGAAATTTCGACGCAAATAAGTTCTAAATGGGAAAACTCAAAACCATGCGCAACGAAGACAAAATCCAACGGTGATTGAATTATCACAACTATATGATGAAGAAAGCATTCGTCAATTTGACCTTTTATTGCACTATTTCTCCAATATTAGAGAATCAGCAGCATATTTGATTTAGGAATAATTTTTTGCTCTTGAAATTTAACTTTATTCAACAGGAAGAATCGAGTAAATTTCTTAACCTTTTATCACATTTCTCACACTGGGATTCATCGCGAAGTTGGAAGAAAAAATATTCTTTCTTATCTGATCAAAGTCTGGATATACTTGCGCATTAAAAATATCCATTGCGAGAAAATTTTACTGAACTGACACGAAGGAAGATTTTTATTTTAAAATTTTAAATATGTATTTTTTTCGTCTTCCACGCTTTTATTTTCACTGTCAACAGAAACGGGTTCGGATTTTTACTTTTATACCGCAATAAATTAATCAGTTACTAGACAAAATGTTAACGATATTTTTAATTAAGTTTTTCAAGATACTGTAGAAAAATGACTTCACCATATTGGGCCGCCATTGAATCCGTGAGTCGAAAAGGGGTATTTCCTTGTTCTGATTCCTTTGAAAAAGCGTCAAATCCGACTGAGACGAACCCCATACTCAGGCCGACTAGGATACTGTTGGACCAGGCATGAGCTGTCACCCAAATCTTGAAAAAAAAATCAACGAAGTTCAAATTGCAATAATAATTTACGAGTCTCTATATACTCACTTGTCTGCATACTGAGGGCGTTTGGTGTTCGGTTTCAGCGCTAAAATTGTTCGCTTCAGCCATTATCAGAAATTTGCTGGCAAACTGGATCTCGAGTTATTTGACATTCGAGTTATTTTCAATTAAGATTTAAATTATGCTGAAGCATGAATTCACAGAACAGCTCAAAAGTGCGATAAAACCAAATATAACGTTGTCAAGCTCTAATTCGAGCAAATGTGATGTAACAACGCTGGACATTACAAAATAACTCAAAAAAATCAATTTTAGTGCTAGACTGCAATACTATTATAGATATGGGCTGCAAATGGGGCGGCAATTATCTTACTTGAAGCCAATATTTATTCTATTATCAGCCACTCAAGTAACACCTACATCGAAAAAATCCAACCATAATCATGAATTATAATTATTTTGACAGAAGAGTTTTTTTTTTGCAAGCAGATGTGTGGTATGAAACGACTGAAACCTGATCTTACTATCCATTGCTTATACTGTTGGAGTTCGGAGNAAATGCCGCTGCCGCCGATTCTCTCGTAGGACATGTGGAATGTGAAAACGGCACAGAACGCACTGACGCCATTCATGGAGGTCATGAGCCCATTCGTCACATTCTTGATTTGGTTCGGGATCACTTCTCCGAGAAGCACGAACCAACTGGACGCGAGGCCCAGTCCGAAGCACATCATGGCCGATGACAGAACCACGACTGGGATCCAGTTGTATCTGATGATTATTGGTTGGCAACAGAGACCTCAATACAGTACCACATTCACTCAAACAAAATATTTCATCAATCTGAATATTAAATTACCGTATTTACTCAAGTACCACATGCACCTTTTTTCTCAAATTTCAGAAGTAAAAAAGGGGTGCGCGTCATAAGCAGGGACAAATTTTCCAAGAAGTTTTAGGAAGTTATGTGTGCATTATACTTAATTATAATTGAGAAATTTGGAACAAATATAACAAACAAGCTTTTTTGTACTGAAACAGTTGGAAATCAATCAGATTTTTGTTCAATTCTTGTCTAAAGTCAATTTTTTGGTTCTATTTTCAAAATTTTGTGGTTTCAGATTCACTAAAAATTGGGGTGCGCGTCTTACTTGAGGATAAGTTTTTAGCAAAATTTCCAACTGAAAAACCCCTGTACATGCCTGACTCAAGGGCATGTGGTAGTCAAGTAAATACAGTATGTTCTTATAGAAAAAGTATAAATGCACTTTTTCTCACATAGAGTCTTAG